>JAOXNN020000043.1:3265117-3275888 GCA_028571205.2 Hydropsyche betteni | reverse complement strand
AAAGAATCTTTATAAATTTTTAACAGCGGTTTATAAACTTTTTGACTGATGTACCAACAATTTTCTTATTTCCAAATATTATAATAGTTCGTGGACCTCAATGAAAAATTTAAAAAGTCTGATCGATTTCAAAATAATCATTTCAATATTCTGTAATGAAAAATATTTGTTGATTACAAAAAACATTTTAATTACAGAAATCATTTTAATATGTAATACCACAGGTGAAAACTTTTTTGTATATATATCATACGAACTATACCAGTGTTATCTATTACAGTAACGGTCAAAAAAATTGCAGCACCTAGAATCATTGAATTTTTTATTATTTTTTTAAAAACTTTCATTATTTTTGAGAAATTGTTCAATAATGAAAACACGTTGTTGTATCATGTAGCACTCCATTTTTACCAACCCTAACTTCTCAGCTGCCCAATTGTTTTTTTTTCAGTGTTGCTACCAATTTACTGTACAAATGGCGGCAAATTTAAATCTTACGTAACATATTGGTACGCCCTATATATATACATATAAATTTACTGTATTTTGCGAATAATAACGATAATTGTGATATCGCATGCATATAGAAATTTTACCATGATCCATGGGACAATTATCACTCGGCTAGCATTAGCACTTTCATTATCGGCAGCCGGCCATTTCTGCGAGTGGACGACGGCCGCAACAATGGCGGCCGCGCGAACAATGGCCCTTGAAAGGGCCATTTTCTCGAAACACTGCTGGAAATGTTTCAATTGAGGATTGTTTTCTAAAAAAATAGTCCTCAAACAAGAAAGTTTTTCTTATTGTCGATAATTTAATTTGATGGTAAGCGTTATTTTTTTGCTGATCATTAAAGTTGAATGCAGAGTGATATGCGAAGGTGTTATTTTTCGATTGGAATTTTATAAGCTGAATTTGATTATGACGATGATGATGATTGTTGTTGTTGGTAAGCACTATCATCATATTATAAACGATTTTTCAGAAATCATAAAAAAATCAGTCACTTTTACTACTGCAACTTTGATAATACGGTAATTTACAAAAACGTTGAATACTAAAACTTATTTCTTATAAACCGAACTTTCTATTGACCATATAACTTGCAGTCTAACTTTCGTTGCATTTGAAAAGGCTCAAAACAAAAGGTAAGTAATTAGACTAATCTATTAACAACGACACATTCATGTAATTTCTTATTTCAAATACTTAAAATAAATTTTATAATTGGTAAAAAAATAAACACTGAACTCTCGACAATATTTACATAAAAGCATTTTCGCGGCTTTGATTCGGTCGGATATTTCTATAATAGAACTCAAAGTTCATTATCGAGAAAGAAAAAAAAATAGCCGACGTTGGAAAACATAGTTTAAACAAAACTTTATAGTTCAAACTTTGAGTGAAAACAAATAAAAGTGAGTTCATATGGTAAAAGTATGCAGAGACGTGCAAGTATTTCTTAAGTTGAGGAAATTAGTGAAAACCAATATTTATATCTATATTTTACTCATATTTGCAGCACTGTTTCTAGCTTGTGAAATTCGCTTAAGTTTGTACAAAGGACAAGGCTCCATAATGAGAATAACTGTATCTCCAAAGCCAATAGTCAAAAAAAAAATCATAATATTAATCGTTTTTTCATTCACACTTACAAAATACCTATTCAATTCAATATGTATTCTGACCGATGTATTCTGACCGATGTATTTTGACCGATGTATTCTGATCGTTTAATTGAAATTCTGACCAATGACAAATACATTTTAAGAAATGGGATTAAAATTCTGACCAAAATCGTATTTAAATTCTGGCCAATTAAATAGTAGCTCTCATAAAGCATGCTCAAACCATAAAGATACAAAGATTAAATGGGGCAATTTGAACGTTTGGGGGTGGGGCAATGCGCAAATCATCAATATTCGTTATGTTGTTAAATCGATGATTTTATGGGGATACAATTTGATTGACAAAACTATTTGGAAAAAATTTTCAACTGCGACGCCTTTTTTGTATGATTTTAAACGATTGATCTAATTGTTTTTTGTAGAAACATCAAAAATCTAAAGAAAAAAATCTAAGTAGCAATAAAGAAAATTGTTAGTTTTATGATGATACTAGTATATAGGCCCGATTTTAATAACATCGGCTCCAAATTGATAACCATAGTATTACGTAATAAAATAAAAATTGAATATATTTATGCAAAATTATTTTATAATTGTGCCATTGCGTGATGTAATAAAACAAAAATTGAATACATGCAAACATATTTTATAACCGTGGTCTTGCGAAATGTCTCCAGAATATAAGATTATATAGGATAAGATTATCGACGTTATTATAATGAATGACCATAAAGACTAAATTCGGAGCTCACGTTATAGCCGTTATCGTGTAGCGATTATAGCTGTTATATTTTAACGACATAAAGGCTAAATTGGAACGATAAGTCGAGAGCCTCAGCATACAAACATCTGTCATCCGTGATTATATACATGTATATAGGGGATTCAAATATTTTTTGCACTGCGTAATAATCGACGTATTGCATTAATCAATAAAGACGCTTTCTCAACGAACATGCAGCCAATCGACACTTTTTTAGAAATTTGAACGAATATATGCCATATTGCATACGCGTTAGGCAGAGACGCTGCTCCCTATTACATAAATCAATAGATACGTATATGCCGTCACGTTTATCGTTTTATTTCATAAGCACGATATTATAGACGTTAAGTGTATACGCATAAAGACCATATTAGAATAATTGTCAATAATTTTACAATACATATTTAAAAAAAAAAATACATTGACTCAAGTCGGGGTTGGTGTCGAGGTTAGGTTGCTCGTGTAGCATGTAATACAAATCGCGTTCAAATCCCGGCCGGTTGACTGCGATTTTTCAATTCGAAAAATGATCGTATCGACGGATCCTTCATTTTAAAGTCGATAGCGTCATCGAACAGACACACACAGATAAATTCGCTATTATATATAGGGGATATCTCAGCCTGGATCATTTCGATAACACTACGCAACATCCGAAAAAACTTTCGACAGAAATCCACGATTTTCACCGATCACATCGCAATGTAATAAGAGAAAAATATACGTTCAATCAACACCTCAAAATCGAACACATACCCGAAATTAAAACGAATTCGCACACTTCCTAATAATTAGCACGCCGTTCGTCGACAACGCTCGCATTCGAATCGAAACAGCGCCGCGCCACATTCATTTACCGCTCCTCTAATTACGCACTAAATTAAATTCAACACCCCGGATTAGCTTCTTCCGAGATAATTAACAATTCCTCGGGGTCCAAAAGACCCACCCCGCAGCCTTTTGCCGTATCAATTCGCCTTTGAGCGGCAGAAGTCCCGCCCGATCCGATGGCGGCTCATGCATAATGCAGCCGTCCGTCCCATCCGCCGAATGTTGTTGTAAATCTGCGGCACAGTGTGTGTACGAAAAATTGCTCCATCGGGAGCGATGCGAGTGGCACAATTCAATTACCAGCCGCTGATTGTTTCTGCAGGATATGAGGAGTGCACTCGGTCCCCATATGATGGTCGGCGGCGTGTCGATCTTGCGGTTCGGCGATGGAAAGTCGATGGCTTTTTAGCATTTATAGTGTCAATATGGAGTTTTGACGGTTCGCGCGAAGGCTTTGCATATGAAAAATTCGATTTTTGAAATTCACTGCGATACAGTGTTATACTTTTGTGTGTTGCGCTTCGTTTGTGAGATTGATACGTTTGCGTTTTGTACAGTGGAATAATACTTTTATTAAGATTTGTAACTTTTTCTTTTCATTGCCTCCATTTTAACATCTTTTCCTATTCATGATCTTTAAAGTGTCAATTGAGTTTTTATTTTAACTTAAATCCTTCGATTTTTATCTACAAAGTTAAAATTGTTAGTCAAAGAATAATGCAATCAAAATTGAGTTCGGATTTCAGATAATAAAGGCGTATTGTAACGGGTTTAATTTTATAACGAGACGTAGCGTTCATTTGTTAAATTAAAATCGTGAAAGATGCGTGATACCGGGGATGAGCAAAAGGGTTGAGTAGCCGCTCGGGGTATAATCCGTTAAGTAAATACTTGAAACATCCACGGGAACGCGAATTAACCAACGGTTTCACAGCTATAAAAACAGTGACCATAGTGAATACGGAAGACGCGAAAAGGGCCGTGTGCATAAACGTCAATCAAGCACCTCATCGACTGCCATGGGATCAACTTCTAGGAAGGACAACCCTGTAGGAGGATTTATCATATTTAAAAGCCACAGCCAACCATCGACCTCCTTCAAATACTACAAAACTCTTCACTGAGACGCTGTCTCAACGCCAACCGTCACGTCACCAATGAACGTATTCATACTGATATCAAGATCCCACCAATCTTGGACACCATTAAGACACAGTCCCAAAAGTTTTTCGCCACCTTGCGGAAAACCAGTAACGGTACTCTAAAACACATTCACGATCATTATGTCCCAAACCTTCTCCCTCGTCCCCTTAATATCTTTGATGATTTTCCATATAATCCTTCCTAATGCACTCTAACTAATCTATTTTTTTTTTTCAGGTGAACATATTTATGTCTATGTGCGTGCGCGCACGTATATACATGTACGTTCAATTTACTTTTTCTCATATTTTTAGTGTTTTCTTCTTCTATTATGCACTAACTACTCACAACACAACACAACACAACTCACATTCCTGCCACATAGTTTTAAAAAATAACGAAAAAATATCTCCCAACAAAGCAAATATACTTCGCATACAGTACAAAATTTTTTGTGTTGGATGCAAACGTAGCAATTTTACAAACGAAGCATTTATGCTCATATACAGTTAGATCCGTATTTCTTTCAATAAATAACTGATGTTATATTAGAATAAAATTTAAATGTGATGGATTTGTATCATATAATCACATATGTTGCACAACGTTTACGTAATCGCGTTTACCATAAAAAAATCTTGCATTTTTGTGAAATTTAAACAATATATGTCATTCGGATCAAAATAATTTTTCAGATCTAAAACGCAAAAAAATGCGTTTTGGATCTGAAGATTTCCCTATGAAAAAAGATTTCTTCCACGATTTCGTTTCAAAAGAAAAGCACGTGTTCGTAAATAATACAATTACGCATAATCGTATTGTTTGTATTATAGAAACAACGTGGAGTAAATTCGATACGCTTTGATATGTTACATTGAAATTTAAATATATTTTGAACTCAAATATATTTCGAAATAAAATTTATTCAGAGAAACTACTCAACCACGTTACCACATATCAAATGACGTTTGCGTATCCGTTTACAAATAAATTTACCGCAATTGTATCAATTGTATTGTTGCAAGCACACTTTGTTAAACTATAAAAAATAATACATAGTATAAAATAACCTCACTAATGTGGATTTATAATATTTTATATTAGATAAATGTAAATTCGCAATTTAAATGCAAAACACGTGCGTCGTCAAAAGAAAAATCCCTCTTTTTACGAGATAGTCGATTCCGAGCTTCCATACGCGATAAAATATACGTTTTTTTATTAAATATAAAAATTTTCGAGTATTAACATCATCAACAAATAAATCTTCAGAACATATTTATACATTGCAAAAGAGAAATAACGCGAAGTCTATTAATTCGTTTGAGATTTTCCAAATTTTTTTTTCATCCCATACCGCTCCCGAAATTTTCGCGGAACGCGAAACGAAAAAAAAATACACGCATTCACATTACGTAAATGTAAATGGCGTATTTATTAAATAAACATGTTTACAGATGACTTTTCCCGCGTTTCAAAATAATTTCGCGGAAAACGTATTTACCACACGCTTTCATGTGGCGAGGCTCGTTTGGACCACATTCAGGTAGTAACGTCAAAGAGGCGCAATTCAATTTCGCACAATGCCCGTTTCGCCAACGAATATCGATCTTTATCCTGAACAATTAACATTGCCGAGAGCGTATTTGAATCCACGATCATTCGGCGAATGACTTTTAGCCGAATTTCTGCTACATTTGCAATATTTAAGGTACACGTCCTTAGGGCACAATTCGGGTTGACTCCGTGCCCGTAGATCCTGCGGGATTTCCCGTTTAACCTGACCGGAAAAAAGTAGGTTTTTGCGCGGTGGTCACCCGATAAAAATAGCGTAAAAAATCCTCGGGGATATACCCTCGATCCTGATAAAGTCAAACGGTTTTTGCTTAGAAACCGAACCGCGAATAAAAAACGGGTTAATCCCCCGCTGATTTCGGTCTGATTAAAAACTAATGGGCCAATTCGGTGTTTTGCAACCGGCTCAAGAGCGTTTATACACTCAGATAAGATTGGGTTTGATTCAATTGTAATATCGTCGAAGTTTATTTTAATCGAATCAGGACTGTTAGAAGGAGTGTTTCCTGTGAACCATCTGCGCAACGCAGAAGACCTCGATTTGATTTCATAAATAAAAATTGAATCATCATATCCAATTTCGACGTCAACAATCAAAAATTTTCAAATGAAATATAATTCGGGGAATAAAGACAAAAATAAAGTCTATCTTAGAAAAAAATGAATTTGGTATGAAACTTGATATTGTGGTTTTTAACAAAATGGCAAAAATTCCATGTCGGTATAAAATTTTATACACAGTTAGATTTTTAGATATTTCTTAGCACTGATAATAATAACACAAATTATATTTCAAAAATTTAATAATTGTATTCATTACTTTTTTTGATAATTTATTCTATTTACGAATTAGTAATATTTTCTTAAAAATTTTTGAACTCCCACATACACACCGCATACAAAATACTAGCAATTCTGTTAATCGAATTGTCTTCAAAATAGTTAATTTTACGTATAAACATTATACAAATTTAACTTGAAATATTTTTCTGTAAAAGTGACATTCAACAAGATATTCACGGAAAACCGTTTCCCGCAACCTTTGACTCCACGCAAAATCTCACGCTGACCTCAAATCGACATGGAACTTTTGCCATTTTCTCATCGAGCTTCATACCAAAATCAAATTTCACTCCAATTTCCGCAAAGCGACATGTCTTTATATCCCGGATTAATATCAAAATTACATAAACCACCATCATAACCGACAAACAACCGAACACGGTGACGTCGCAAACATCTACATCACCATCATTGAACTCATAACTCTGAACTGACTATATCCGTCAACTCGTTGAACCATTCAAGTGGTTTTCGTCGCTCGGATGATTCTCCTTTAGATCATCGTTCGAAATCGCGTGTCCAGCCCAAATAAAGAAGCCAAAGGGTTGCCGTTAATAGGTGTTATCTCGAAGCGGGAACCATTTAATTTCGCACACGTACAGATAGGGCCGAGTGTTATTCTTCTCGGAATCGGTGCCACGTGAAGCACACGAGCCGGAAAGAAAGGTCACGCCGGGTACAAGCAGGTCGTTAACGTAACCACGTAGTACGTTCGGCCGCCTTTGAGTTTCGGAGGCGTAATTTGCGAACTTGTGTGTTTTGTAGGGAAATCAGCCGATCGTTTTGTGATTGGGTTTATGTTTATGTATAATATTATAGTTGCTTTCGATATTTTTTATTTTGAATTGAGTTTTTACTATGATTTAAAATTTATTTTGATCGTTATATTTATACTAGTATATAGGCCCGATGTTATAATAACATCAGCTGTGAATTACGTAATTATATATAAAAAAATTAAATCTTTGCAAAAATATTTTATAACCGTTCCGTTGCGAAAAGTCGATGCCCGTTTGTTTTATTATATATATAGGGTAATGTATAGGCCCGATGTTGATAACATCGGCTGTGAATTTATAACCATACTATTAAGCAATAAAATAAAAATTACAAAGATTATAGCCGTTATGGTAAATAGGCCCGATGTTAATAACATCGGCTGTGGATTTGTTAAGAAATGGAAAACGATAAAATGTGAAAACAAGATTGTGTGAACCCGAAATGTGTACCCAATTTGAATATTTAATATTTAATTAATAAAATCAAAAGGCATATAGGCAAAGCCAGAAGCAGTAGGTAATAAGCATCACATTATAGACGGTAACTATTATATATACGCATAAAGATCATAATAGAATACTGAAGTCACGAGCGTGATAAGCATCACACTATAGACGTTAACTGTATACGCATAAAGACCATATTCGCGAAAAAGTCGCGAGCGTCATTGAACGGACAGATACACAGAAATCCGCTTTTATATGTAGGGGATTATATATAGGGAATACTGCATAAAAACAAATTTTTATATAAAAGACTGTTACAATGCAAACATTTGCAGCAATTATCAACTGACATGTGTCTATAATATATGTGAATGTTAGTATTATTCAAAACGTTTCACTCGCATTAAACGATTTAAAATCTTTAAAAGCTGCATATTAAGTTAACTCGCAGAAAATACAAACTTTGGATTTTCGTTTGTAATATTATATATTTTACAGTTAAGTGATACAGTGACTATGAAGCATATTCTCATGCATTTTGCAATGTACATAAAATGAAAACATATGGAATAATTATCAAATAACATATGTATGTAAAAATTTTGAATACTTGTATTATACAAAACGTTTCATTCATATTATACGATATAAAAACTCTTAAAGTCCCAAAAGTAATTTAACTCTCATAAAATACAAGCCTTAGATTTTCTGTATTTGATAACTTTTTACAAACTAAAAAAGTTCAGTGATATAAAAAAAACATGACTACATTATTGTTATAAACCATTTATTAAATAACAATTTGTTCAATATTTCAAAATATTCTCTTTTTTAATAGTATCGCAAATATTTCGAAATTAGTACATAATAATGATAATAAAAAGTTTAACATATATAATATTGATAGATAATTCAGACTCAAACATGGCTTTTATCTAATTTCAAAATTCACAGAGGTTTACTCAAAATACAAAACGTAAAATCTTCTTAAACTACCAATCGAACAAATTCCACAAATTCAATATCCACCAAAAGTATGTTATGCGATTTACGCACACATAAAACGGAATCCAGAATTAAAAAAAGATAATAAAAACGCACGATCAAAAGCGTATAATCTTCTCGAACGTATAAAACGTCTCGCTTTATATCGCGCGCGCCGAATAAAGCGGAATCGAAAAAAAGCCCCCGGAAAAAGGAAAGAGGAAAAAACTATCATACGAAATCGTATATATAAAATCGTAGTAAATTTTTTAGCCTCGGCGCGTTGAATAGAGCACAAATGGCGAACGAAACGACGTCTTTTTACATCGAATCGAACGCGAAGGTGTGCTCGCGCGATCTCCCAGAAGATAAATCAACCTTTTGCGTGCTCGATCATAAATTCAGTCCGTGTAAAGTCGACCCCGGAGGATGCGGAGCGTGATGAAATTGTAAATATAATATAAATACTCGTTTTTTCACACTTTCCCCATACATTTTGCAGGCCGTTCTCTAGAAAAAGTGCGAACGCCGGCCGATTACCGCCGTGAAATGTACGTCGGTTAAAAAGGGTCGATCATGCGGAAATGTGTTTGTTTTTCATTTTGGACTTCGTTATTGAATTTTTCTCAACTTTTGTAAAAGTCATTTTATAGTAGGGGAAGCTTGGGTAATCTCATGATATCGCTAATTCCGCAATAATTGGATTAATATTATTTTTTTAATAATACCAAAATATTCTCGGAAACTTATCTTCTAAAAGTTTGTCAGTAGATAAACAAACGTATGCTGATATAATTTAGTGATAATTGTCTAGTCTAGACATGTTTGTGACGATTTTCAGTTTTTTCGTCGTACAGATTCAAGTGAATAAAAAAAACTTCCAATCTGCGTGAAAAAAATATTTTTATTATAAGTAGATAGAATAGGGCCCATATATAAAATATCTACAGGAATTAATACACCTTTAAGAAATTGAATATACTGAAGTATCACAAAATTAGACGTATCAGATTTGATCATTTGTGGAGATGTTACACAAAATTGGTAAAGATGTACAACATATAATACAACACAAATAATAGTCCGATGAAAAATTATATCGATTCTTTATGATGGTAATTTTTTTATAATTATTTTATATTACGATACAAAATAATGACCGCGAATATTTAATATCACGGAATCACTCATATTTTCTTTATATCAATTTCGAAATTTAACAAACTAATTTTAAATTCAATAAAGTATATATTATCTCAGATACAATTTCGTATTTTTTAGCAAAATAAAATTTTGTTTGATTAATCATATTTCCATGAAAACTTTATCTGGTTTATTTCAGTGTTTAAATTATCTCATGTATATTATTCACGCGCTATCACAAACAAATTGCCATAAAAGATGACTTCGAGCAACGTGATTATGCAAATGTACATACTTCCGAAAAAATTGCGTTTCGGGCCACATAACCACTTCTCGGTAATTTTGAATGATTGCTCATTTGCTTAAAATGATACAGGTGTGTTTTCACAAAAGAAATATACAATAAAACTTGTACAAATGTTCACAAAAACACGCAATGCGAATATTCTCATCAAACTGTTCAAACAAATCTTCGAAATGAAAATTTTCTCCTGTTATTTCTTTACATACAAATTTTAGTTATAATATTGATGCATAATTTTTAGTCATAATGCCCGATGTTAATAACATCGGCTGTGGTTTTGTTAAGAAACGGAAAACGATAAAATGTGAAAACCCGATTGTGTGAA
>JAOXNN020000043.1:3252380-3262802 GCA_028571205.2 Hydropsyche betteni | reverse complement strand
TGTGTACCCGATTTGAATATTTAATATTTAATTAATAAAATCAAAATAGTTCATTTGTTATTTGTTTGTGACGTATAAGCAAAGCCAATAGTTAGTAGGTAGGTGATTATATACATGTATAGGGGATTCAATTTTTTTTTTCGCTGCGTGATAATCGACGTATTGCATAAGTCAATAGAGACGCTTTCAAAAGCATGATATTATAGACGTTAAGTGTATACGCATAAAGAATAATTTTATAGACGCAAAAAAATTATCAAAAATAGTCATCGAACGAATGACACAGATGGACACACAGTCACACAGACACACGGAAACACGGACGGACACACAGAAATCCGCTATTATATTATATATAGGAAATATGGTGAACGGTCGAACGATATATGGGGGGAACATTTATTGGCAAACCGTCCCGTTTTGGGTTCTGGTAAATATAGTCACCCTATTTTAATGATGCTAAAAACTTTCTCCATAAAAAAATACATATACATGTCAATTTTCATGGCGATCGATCGAATCGTATTGGAGTAATACGGCAACAAACACACATCCATTTTTATACATATGTTGCGCAATATGTTTGTATAATCGAATTTTTTATGAAAAACGCAAAAAAAAATGCGTTTTTGTGAAATTTATACAAAATATCACTTTGATCCGTATCAAAATGATTTTTTTCAAATGGCGTATTATTATATACATTTGTGAAATTTAATATCGTTTATTGGTGTGTTGTCTCTTTTTATTAATGTTATTTAAAAGAAATGCATAAATTTTGCACGATTATTAAGGTGACAATAAAATTATGGTGAAATACAAATTGGATAAAAAAAACTGTTGTTGCTATATTATTGAAAAATTAGCTTATCTTATTTAATTAATTTATCTTATTTTATACTAAATAGTTTGTATTTTCGATATATAATATAATATTATTATACGATATTACATATCATTCCCCTATGTGAAAGATAAAAGTATCAAAAATGCAGAGATAGCCGAATCTCCTGGTGAATTGAAATGTAAAAAAACGGTTGCAATTAAAAATTTCTATGAGAAAAAAGTTGTTTTCTGAGAGTAATAATAAAATGAATATTACCGCAAGGGGAAAATCGTGTGAGCGGAAAGAAAACGTGCTTACGGAGAAAAATGACTTCCGAGAAAATTGTTTCCCCAGAAAATCGCTCATAAGGGGATCAACTTCTTCGGAAAATTAATTAAAACCTAATACCGTTAACATCTTAATATGATTCGATGTCGTTGCGATTTCTTGTTTGCATACTGATTTCTCATTAGTGAACGGTAACTCTTGCGTACTATGCAAATGCAAACAACTCTTCGCATCGGAAAATTCGCGAAAAACAACAATTTTCCAAAATGACATTAACAAACGAAATACGAATATCTAACGTTTGTAATTTCAACGGAAGATCTCCGGTTGTTGACACAAAGAACCGCTCCGTTTACACAACACACAACGCACAAACAAACAACACACAAACCTCCGTCATTAATTAAGCATTTTTATATTGACATTTAATTTCGTCGCCATGTATTATGTAACAGGATTCCGAAGCGCGCCGTCAAAACTGATAAGCATCACCGAGTTTTGAAACTTGAACCAATTAACTGTATTAAAACGTTACCGATGGAATGGCAACTCAAGAAAACAACCTTCACAATTCAATCTCCGAGCAGTTTACCCTGGAAAACTACGCCTCTAACAAACCCACCTCTGGCGTAATAAACTTTAATGTGTTTCCACCCGAGCCGTGCCTCCAGTTCCAGATCCTTCTACCCCATACTTCCTCATATACCTTCCGATGTACTTGCGTTTACAATTCTACGTACGCCTTATTGTATATACGCCATTTTGCGCCTTTCTGTATGAAGATTGTTGGATCAAAACCCGTTATTTGTTTGATTTTTTTATTAGAAATAATGATTGTGTGAGTCAATCGATTGTGTTGAATCTATGAAAATGAAATGATCAAAGTTACTCAATTAATGGTTTGATTAGTAAATAGATATGATTTCATCCAGTTAGCTTATGTTCTTTTGAAAAATTGATTTTAATTTTAAACTATCATCGAAAACTATTTTCTTAATTTTTCAAAGGTATCAATAAAACTTTGTCCTACAATAGAACACATATGATGATGATGATGATGAGTCATGCATCCTTAATTTATATATTAATTCCTAAATCAAATATTATATACATATGTATACAAAGTATCCCTCGTTCAACACGATTTCGTTTCACACTAGCGGAACCTATCTATTATGTTTAATGAGGTTCACCTTTATACTCAAAAAAATGTTAGTTTTTTCAACAGTTGTGTCTTTTGAAACTAATTGTCTCATATATAATATAACTGTACGTCGTACATCTGTCATGCAGTGTGTACACGTAACGCAATTTCATTTTCCAGTATGGCCATACTTGATAGCGGTCGCTTTTGCACAAGAAAGTTCTAAAAGGCTTCATATTTTCTAGGCTTCCGGGCGATTCGAATATATTTTTTTATTTTTCCCAAACGCAACATAAATATTAATGTTGAAATCGCGTAAACTTAATACACCTTCGCTATCAATTATACTAAAATTAATTGAAGGTTCTTAAACGTTTCGTGGCGTGTTCGCGCCGCTTGACACTTTCGCATGTCGTAATAATATGAATTTATGAATTACTTAAAATTTAACGACCGTTTTTTCATATTGCAACACCGAGACTTATCGTCTCGACTATTTTTGATAAATCGTCGACGTAAATCGAATCGCGTTTATACTAAATTACGTACAATTATGCTCACGCGCAAATTCGACAAATTACAACTAAATTGTGTCACATCAATCATTCACAACATAAACATTATATATTGAATAAATAAATGGGTATTCTCTGTAATGATTTCTCGATATAACGAGACTCGACGACCGTTTCATTTGCAAAACATGAAAAAATAAATAAACACGCTCGGCAACAACTTTGTAATGTCTGAAAATCTCGATTTCTTTTTCTGGTAAATGGCAAAAACGAAAATCCGAGCACGTCACAATCAGAAGTTCACCAGAGCGAGCCAAAACGTACGGAACGAGATTATTGCCAAGGCTGGATAAAGCAAACAATTAACACCGAACACGTCCCTAACGAGATCCATCGTGGAAGAAAATCTTGGAGCACTCGTGTGATTAAGTTTGAATTACTGTTTGCCGAGATCGATCGTGTTATGAAATGTGGACGTGAATATTTCGAAGAATCGCCAAACCCACTCACGTCAAATGGTTCCTTGTTTTTTTTGTGATAAAAGTGATTTCATTCGATTGACATGAATGAGAATGGGCAAAAGTGAGTAAACGTGGAAAAATATGATATTGATGATTAGTTTATTAAAATAATTATACGTTTGTGTAAAATTTTTCATAAATATTATATTTCAATTTAATTAAAATTCTTTGTATGTTCGATTTATTTCTTTCGTTGTGTTTTTTTTTTGCATGAAATTTTTCAGAACTCCTGAGCGTTCTTTATTCAATTTGAAATATTTGCGTTAGGGAATCACTAACCGTAACTAAAAAAATACATTTCAACAAAACGTGACAGTTTGTCGCTTACAAAACTTGACATTCGCTTTGGTTTGAAAGCTAGAGTTGAGCTTTATTTGTGAACGTAGCCTTACCTCTTAAACTTCGGACAAAGTGCTCCACAATAGCACACACGAACATTCGTTAATGGCATCTCAGTGACAGTGGTGGAAATAATTCGAGAATTCCCAAATTCAAATTTTCAGAAATTGTACATCCATTTACAAAAAAAAATGCAGTAAAATAATTATTAATATTTTTATTATTGAAACATTTTCAATTTTGATTTAAATTTTAATAAATTCAATAATTCATTTTACGTAATCCCCTATATATAATCACGGATTTCTGTGTGTCTGTGTGTTCAAATGACGCTCGCGACTGGCTTTGCCTACCGTGTTTCCCCGAATACAAGACCCGGTCTTATATTGATTATACACTCGAAAACTGCACTAGGTCTTATTTGCGGGGTGAGTCTTATATAATATTAAATCCATCCTTTAAAATCATAATAAGTCTTATTTTCGGAGTAGGTCTTGTTATCAGAGAAACATTTTATATGACATCTGGTGACAATAACAAATGAACTATTTTGATTTTACTAATTAAAAATTAAATATTCAATTGGGTGCTCATTTCGGGTTTTCACAATTTATCCTTTTCTGTTTCTTAACAAATCCACAGTTGATGTTATTACCATCGGGCCTATTTACTAGTGAATAAACAATTTTATACAAATTTATTAAATAACAAAACTACCTTCCAAATTATTTAAATGCAAAAAATAAAATATCCGACCTTGAAACACTGACCACGCCACTGACCATCGCACCAGGTGGTACAGACGAATGCGTCTCGGTCGAGATTAGTCGTTATCCCGAGACCGGGAAAGTCCCGGGAAAAGCGCCCCGCGGGGATTTTCCGTCGCCATCGTCTGGCCCTGGCCGTTTCGCAATTCAATTTATTCATTTTCGTGATTTTCCATTCCAACCTGAGTTTTCAGCCACTGAAATTGCGAGAACCGTACATTTAGTTACCGTAGAAAAACTCACCGAAATAACCCTGTTAAATCGCTGTTTAAGAATTATTTTTTAAACAGGATTTCTATCTGAAATATTATGCATAATTATTTTTAACTAGTATATAGGCCCGATTTAAATAACATCGGCTGTGAATTAGTAACCGTATTATTACGTAATAAAATAAAAATTGAATATATGCAAATATATTTTATAACCATGCCCTTGCGAAATGTTTCCAGAATATAAGATTATATAGGATAAGATTATAGCTGTTATTATAATGACCATAAAGACTAAATTCGGAGCTCACATTATAGCCGTTCTCGTGTAGCGATTATAGCTGTTATATTTTAACGTCATACAGGCTAAATTAGAACGATAAGTCGAGAGCCTCAGCATACAAACAAACACAGACATCTGTCATCGGTGATTATATACATGTATAGGGGATTCAAATATTTTTTCCACTGCGTAATAATCGACGTATTGCATAATTCAATAGAAACGCTTTAATAAGCATGATATAATAGACGTTAAATTAGATATATATTAGACATATTAGAATAATTTTCAATAATTTTATAGACGCAAAAAAATAATCGTATCGACGTGTCGTTTTAAAGTCGCGAGCGTCATCGAACAGACGGACACGCACACAGAAATCCGCTATTATATATAGAGGATTACAGCCATTTTTCAGTGTTATATGAAGACAATATTATTCACACACTTAAACTCGACTCACAGCGATATTATGTGCGAAACGATGTCGTGAAAAATGCCGCGTTTTCCTCGAAACAGTCGTCCGCAAACGGCCCTTTTTCGGATCGTAACGAAGTTGTAAAGCCTTGGCGCGAAAATTCGCCATAAATTTACGTCGGTCGGTTAAATCTTCCAGAGGATTTCCTCGGGTCTCGTGCCCGGATGGTGCACCGTAAAAACGTGCGTTTCGGCTCTTGTTATTGACGACGTCTTGACTTGTTAGTGTTGGCTCCTGTCAACTGATAAATTCGCCAAGTGACGCAAGTTTGGCAAGTGTGTTCGTACCGTTTATAATATGTCGATATGAAAATCGCTTGAGTGTGAAATTTTAATATTGTTGATTTTTACATATATTGCGCAAAGTTTGATGAATTGCGTTTTCCGTGAAAAACGCAAAAAAAATGTTTTTTGTGAAATTTAACGTCATTTGGTGATGTGTTATCTCCCTTTGTTGATATTATTAAAAAAATAGATGTTTAAAGTCATGTATCGAATATGATTATTGACATGTCTTGCGATATATCTATAGAAGGTTAAAAAAAACTTGCATTACTGACACTAGAGTATTGCAATGTGATAAAAAATTGTTTTGAAGACTTTACATGTAGATGCACAACTTAACTTTGTAAATCGTAAAAGAGCTAATCTAAAAAAATAAAAGTTGAGAAATCGCCAATTGAATAAAAAAAAATCGATACGGATATTAAATGTTGTTTTAATTTCACAAAAAACGCAAGAAATGCTTTTTTTCATAGAGAATTCGATTACAAGAACATCTTATAACACATATATTAAGAATTTAGTATTCAAAAACCATGTTCAATGTGATATTCTTTATTTGTATTAGTAGCTAGAAAAACATAATCGAGTTTCGAAAACATGAAGGGTTCTTGTTTATATTTTCGAAATGTAAATGTCAATGTTGTTTGTAATTTGTGTTTGATTAAAGGTCAATGTTGTTTCTACTTTTAGGGAAATTTCTTTAGAATCAACAATCGATAAAAAAAATCAGATTTTTTTTTTTCATTTACGTAATACACCTCAATTTAACTGTTTAATTCTTACTGCCTTGAATTCATTTTATTTGATAAAATTCGAATTCATTGATCTTCCTGGTTTATTATATTCCTATTTTATTATATTTATTTCAACTTAATTCTTATCCATATAGTTCTTCCTACAAAATAATATTTCACTATTAAAAAATTAACTACACCAATCATCAAAACATATGTTAGACCATTTATCGTACCAGTCCTTAATACGCTTTCGTAACCGTAATGTAACTGATATAGTTTTATCGAAAACCAATACTATTCGTTATTTGTTTTTGATGTTATTGGTATACTCGTCTCTGGCAACATAGAGTCCTCGTGATGAAATCTCATTGTTAAAACTTCGAAATTGGATCATCGTTCAAATTAGATTCGAATCCCGCGTGTAAATATTTACACGTGCTTCAATCGCTCAGTCCATCGTCCAGCGAATCGCGAACATAAAATTCTATATTAAAGTTCAAGGCTGCTTTACCTTTAAGTCCGATTAGAGGAAAATTCAATTAATTCTGATTCTTTTATTTTAAAAAATAAGTCAATACTCTCGACTATCTGGGCTAATGACGGTGAGGGTGTGCACGGATAACCAAAAAACAGAGATAACCAAAATTTTTAATTTTTTCGAAATTTTAACTTGATCTTCAGCCGGATATTTAAGAATACACTGTATATTTAATATAATATAATATAACGTCTGTTGTAGGACAAGGTCTTTCCGATACTGTCGGAAAATTGGGATTTTTATGTAGTGATAAGGAGTAGGTTATTCTCAAAGAGCTGAATACTAATACCATCCCTTCACAAATAAATGTTATATAGTACGTAATCATATTGATTTAGGTGTTCAATAAAAACCGATGCATTTCATCATCATCATAATCAGTTTTTATTGCGCCTATTAAGTATTTTTGGGGTTATTAAAAACATTATCGTTTTTTTATGTATCACTCAGCGTTTGTGTGATTACATTTTCTATGAAAAACGTAAAAAGTTCTGATCTTTTTTATGAAATTTCACAAAAACATTTGACATTCTCGTCAAAACAAGTTTTTCAACTAGCAATTCATTTTCTAGAATGAAATCTTTTATGATTTACAAAGCCAAGCCTTACGTCTGTGATCCTCAACAGCCTTCTTAACTAGATTACAATACTCTAGAATCAGAAATACAAGTCTTTCTCAGCTTTTCATAGGTATAAGACTAGGTAGATTATAAGACTATTATAATTATATACTGAATAGGTTATTATTATTATTATTATACACCATATATCGCGTAACTATTGTATTTGACAGATAACTTTAAATATTTATTTTTCCAATAAAACCAACAAAGGAGGACAACCCACTAAAAGATGATTTTGAATTTCACAAAAAACGCAAGATTTTTTGCGCCTATCATAGATAACGCAATTACATAAACGTTGCGCAACATATAATATTTGATTATCATAGTTATTTCATTTTTAATAACTAAAATTGCACTCGTTCATTGATCTTATTACAAATGGTTTCTTTAGAACTAAAGTTTTCTGCCAATTTAAACCATTCAAATACAATGTCTATTTTATCAAAAATTAAGTTTATTCAAATTCAAAGTTCAAATAAACATAATTTTCAACAGAATACGTTCATTTTGCATACGTTGCGCGAACATACGGCCATTTAGGCAAATTTCATACGTTCCGGGCGCATTGTCGGAACACGCACTTTGTTCGTGCAAAAAGCTCCTCCTTGCAAAACTCAATATTTTTCGCCCAACAAAGTCATGAGATATTCCGTCGGACCCTTTTCAAACATATCCTTTTGACTGAACCGTTTTTCGGAACACTACTCGCGTCGACGTTTATAATCCTTTTTTTCGTTTCGGATCCACCCCTATATTTTCCCTTTTGAAATTGACACACGTGAAAGCGTAGGAAAAAAGCTCCCGACACACACACATATAATACTAGGGAAATAGAAGCGTCATTGTTTTATGCGCGTTGCGTGAAGTCTTTCGGAATTCCGAACGCACGAAATGCTCGCGTGTATCTGAAGAAGTAAAAGCTGAAGAAAAATTACTTTGCTTTTTCACTTTCGTCGTCTGAATTGTGTGTCGGAGTGATGAAAGTTCGCTCGGGAATTTTCCGTGGAAATTTTCATATTTTGCTCATTTAAATTGTTTGAAGTTTGTCAGGTTTTTTTGTTAATTTTTCATCGTGGGGCTACACGTGCTTTATCCTATTATTTTTATGATTTATTAATATTTTATATTTTTCAACGAATATTTGAATTGTGATATAGATTGCGAAAATAAAATATCACGTGGTATTCTCAGCAATATTTGTATAATTTTACATGCATCTTCTTTCATTTTTTTTCATACTTAAATCACTCTTAAATTTACAAAAAAAAAACGTAATTAAAATGACAATTATTCTTTAATTGGTTGCGCAGCGCTCATAAAGCATTTTCAACTAGTTTTTTTTTATGTCAAGATAAAATTAAGCTTCTTTAAGAAAATATCAATTGTATAATACAATTAACTTTTTAACCTTTGCTTTTTTCAAAAACATGTTTTCGTATTTGAATTACTTAAATTTACAAAAAGCCTACAATCAAAATGAAAATTATTCTGTAATTGGTTGCACAACGACAAAACGTCATAAAGCTTTATTAAGTTAAGATAAAGTTTCATAAAAAAATATCGATAATTTTTATCGATAACAAAATACCACGTCATACAAAATATTATTTAAGAGCATTTTATCAATTAAGCAATCGTATAATTATCATAATATTCTACTAGTATATAGGCCCGATGTTAATATAATAACATAAGGCCATTATAAGATTATATAGGATAAGATAATAGCCGTTATTATAATGACCACAAAGACTAAATTCAGAGCTCACGTTATAGCCATTCTCGTGTAGCGATTATAGCCGTTATATTTTAACGGCATACAGGCTAGATTGGAACGATAAGTCGAGAGCTTCAGCATACAAACAAACAAACACAGACATCTGTCATCCTTGATTATGTATCGGGGATTAAAATATTTTTTCCACTACGTAATAATCGACGTATTGCATAAGTCAATAGAGACGCTTTCATAAGCATGATATTATGTACGTTGAGTGTATACGCATAAAGACCATTATTATTAGAATAATTTTATAGACGCAAAAAAAATAATCGTATCGACGCGTCGTTTCAAAGTCGCAAGCGTCATCGAACAGACGAGCAGACGGACACACACAGATATCCGTGATTATATGATTATTAAAAAAATCAATTCAAGCACGACAAAGCCATCGAACGCCAAAAACGATCAAACCACACCATCCCCCCCAACATATTCACCATTCCCCAACACACGATTCCAACAAAACCCACAAAACAAGCAGTTCCCACTCATAAAAACCGACGGCCCGTAAGAATCACAATCATTAAATTTACAACCCGATCCGCTTATTATTCGCCGATGGTAAGGGCGGGCTTCCTCCATATCTTCCGGCCGCCCTTCGGCCGCGGTCGGCATCGAAAACCGGCGTCCTTGGCCAAGGAGCCCGAGGGATAATTCGATTGGCCGCCTCCGGGTCCTTGAGGAGAAAGTAATAGGATAACAGTCCGTTATTTATTGAACGGAGCGGAGGCCGGTGCGTGCCCCATGAAACGTTTAACGAATGGAAGCGAGCCGCTGCGGATGTGGGTTTTTTTTTTTTTCAGGGAGAGAAGGGAATTCCTGGGATTTCGGGGTGAGTGATGAAGATGTGTGGTGTGCCTTTGTATGATTGGTGTTTTTTTTTTTATTGTTGGAATTGGTGTTTTTTTGAGTATTTCCGATGTGAAATATTTGATTTTTAATCAATTGATAAGTTATTCCCAAATCCCCTATCCCCTATATATAATAGCGGATTTGTGTGTCTTTCCGTCTGTCTGTCTGTGTATCTGTGTCGATGACGCTCGCGACTTTAAAACGACGCGTCGATACGATTATTTTTTTG
>JAOXNN020000043.1:3233328-3251383 GCA_028571205.2 Hydropsyche betteni | reverse complement strand
TTTTTAAATCAATGCGTAAATATATTATGGAGGAATACCTAAAATCTTAACCTTGTATTTATTATATTTATAGAGATGTTGATGGTTATTAGAGCAATGTGTAGAAGATACACATCACCGGTAAGGAAAGGTTAAAGGGCCAAAGCGTTCGTTTTAGGCTGACCTGGGATCGAGTCCATTCCACAAACAACCATTGCCGTCTCCATGTTGACGTTGTCGAATCCTGGAGAGCCTCCGATCTCCACGTAGTCGGGCAGTCCTCGTTTTTCGCACTGCAAAAAAGGACAAACGTTATCAAAGGGCGGTCTTTTCGCGTGAATTTTCACGGATCGCAGGTCAGATGTTGCTTTTGTAGTTCGCGAAGCGTGTACTTTTTGAATTGGACCCGTTCTCTGTTTGCTTTTGAATAAAATATAATTCTTTATATTCGAAATGTATACAGACTTTCGCGCTTTGGTCTTTTGTATATTTCAAAGAAATAACTATATTTCGTACATTATACAATAACCTTTGTTTAGTATTATATTTTTAGATTCATTCAATGAAAAGATGATCTCATTTATTTTTCATCAATTTGTAGTATTTTTATGATATTGTATATACATGTATTATGATTCTTCGTTTTTAATTCTTAAGTGTTTTATTTGATTCAATCAATACTTGTACAGTTTGCTTTCAGCATAGTGAGTAGATTACCCGTAAAAACGTCTCTCGTTTGAAACGTGAATGTTTTATTCATTTTTATGCGAAAATTATTTCAGTTTCTCCGTAAAAGCTCTACCGTACCAAAAAAGAGACAAAAAATTATGTATATTCAATTTGAAAATCTTAATAACAACCTAGAATGAAACCATGAAATAATACTTTTCCGCACTATATTAGCATTCTTTCCATATAATGAATAATAAAATATATCTTCAATATAAAATATATTTTCATATGAATAATCTTCGATGTAATATTATATAATACATCGACCCATTTCAATTAACTCTCAAATTACCTTTAATGACATTACCCTTCCAGCTGAAATTAACTGAACCACAGACCGTAATATCATCCGAAATGCACATAAAACGAAACATAGCACTTATCAAAATTTTAAGCACCGAATCTAAAATCAAACCGCTTCATTATAACGACCCTTGCTAAATATGCAATGCAACCGCGTCGTCTACATACCAAACGACGCCCACTCAAAGTACATTCGTTGACCTTTTAGTTTTTACATCAATCGGCATTCCGGATTACTCATTCTGTTGTTTTTTTTAATATATTTTTTCACGATTGAAAATAAAACGATTACCTTGTGTATTGTGCCGGTTTCGATTTGATGAGCTGGCCTCGATGACGTCGCGACGCTGACGCTGATGGCGACAATCCTCACCGAAGCGGGGTAAATTGCCGACAAAGAACAGTTCATTGCACGGCCATAGTTTCGAAGTGTGAATATTTCGTCGCCGCCGGTCATCAAAACGTTGCAAGCTGTTGGAAGTTTGAAAAAAATTTGAAATCGGAGCGATTTTTTGGCGCCAAGTTGTGATTGTATAGTAAGAAGTTGTATACAAGTATTGCACAGATTTACAATGTAAGTTTCTTAAATTATATATATATTTTTTAATTGATATATGTACTTTATACTTGAAAAGGATTGAATTTTCAATGTAGGGGAAACTTGGGTAATTCGGAGATACTAAACGTTCATTTTTATTATTTTATATTGTATAAAATAATAAAATATATATAATAGCGGATTTTTGTGTGTGTGTTCGTGTATTCGTCTGTTCGATGACACTCGCGACTTTACAGTAATCGTCTATGATGTAATGCTTATTACCTACTTTATGTCGTAATTGTGACAATAATGAATGAACCAGTTTTATTAATTATAATAAATATTAAATATTCAAATCAAGTACGGGCATCGGGTAGCCTCTGCCTCTGGCTTTGCCTATATGTCAGAAACAAATAACAAATGAACTATTTTGATTTTATGAAATAAATATTAAATATTCAAATCGTGTACACATATCGGGTTCACACAATCGGGTTTTCACATTTGATCGTTTTCCGTTTCTTAACAAAATCGCAGCCGATGTTATTAACATCGGGCCCATATACTAGTTATTTTATAAAAATCAAAAGCTTAGTTTCATTAATTTGAATCATATGTATGCTCCGCATGATGGAAAAACCAAAATCCGTCGCGAAACATGTTTATACTAGCATCACACGTGGACGCTAATCACTTAATTATGTCAGCATAAATTCTTATATCTACTGGCATGTCTTCAATAGGTATGGTTCTCGAAAATATATTGGTGTTACTTTAAAAAATCGGTTTTAATAGAACTATCACGGAATTACCCAATTTCCCCTACTATGAGTACTCTTGTAGCATCAATAGAGTGCAAATTTAAAAGTATGATAGATTCAATTCCCTTCTCATTATTTTTTTCAATATCTTGCATTTCTTCTTACATATGAATTAGTTTCAGCAAAAAATCCCAGTAAATCGATGTTATTATTGAAAAAAAATCCGTGAATCAATTTTAATATGATAATTAGAAATTAATTCCCGCTGATAATTGGAAATGGAAAGATTATTTTTTGAAAAAATAAATCATTATGAATTTGAATATTTAAAAATAATAAAGCTTCACGGAAAAAAATATCGCTTAGTCATCGAAAGTGAGCTTTTTAAAATTTCATTCTGGGTTAAATTATGCAATTCGTTAGTTCGTTGAATATTTATATTCACTATGAATTCGAATATAAATCATTAATTATTTATAAAATTAATGTATTTTAAATGGATTTCACGTAAACAAATAAATATTTAAATTTTAGTTCCCACAGGATCGGAATATCCATGAATAATTATTTATCGAAAAGTTCTTGGTTGAATTTGAATTATTTTTTTTTTGTTTCATTGTTTGTTGTGTTCATGTTATATCTAAAAATAATATTACGTCCATTTCAGGTTTCGCCGATATAAATTTATAATTAAATCGCTGTAAGCGAAAAAAATATAATTACGACCAAACGAAACGCTTACTTAATTACAAAACTCCCATTGTTTCAAAGTAAACATAAAGCAGCTTATGGAAATTTAATTTTACTCGATCGCATTTAACGAGTTTTATTTTAATCGTTAATTTCGTAAAAAATAATTGATTTTAAACACGCAACGACGTGAAATACCATATTGACAAAAACCGTAATCGTGCATAAATAATAATAAGAGATAATGCAATCTGACACTTTTTATCAATGAATACTATACATATATTCTGAAATACGATAAGTGTAACAATATTTATACAAAGATATTTGAATTGAAAACTTATCATTTTAAATTCTCGTTTACATAATGAATCCCTCATGATTTCCGAACTCGTTATTGAGCACAAATCCCAATCGTTTGAATCTGAACGATTCTTTGTTTGAACAAACTGAAATATCATACTCACGATTCTGATTTTTCACGTGTCGAACGATGACTGAAAACCCTTTCCCCTTCATCGGTACCCTATACTGCAAGAGAGCTGCATTTTGACTGCTGATAAACACCCTTTTGATCTTCTGACTGCCGCAAATTTCGGTGAAACGGTCATCTTCTGGTACAGGGTGGTCTCGAGGTGATGGGAAAAACTGGCCGTTCAACTCCCAGCCATCAACCCACTGAAATTTGAATATATTACTTCTGATTTGTGGATAATTCATACCAAATTCGCTGAAACGCGTGGTGTTAATTAAAGGCTTTGCGTATTTCCGATCGAAATCTGACTAATAATAGACATTAATTCCTACAGGCTAAATATTATATATAATATGTAGAATTTCTGAGTTGTGTAGTATTATTATATTATATAATATATGAGATTCGTGTAAATCGTAACCTGTGTGTTATTATCAGTGGTGGTAAATTCTTACCTTTAGCAAAAGAAAAAAATATAATATAAA
Organism: Hydropsyche betteni; assembly: GCA_028571205.2. Lineage (NCBI taxonomy): Eukaryota > Metazoa > Arthropoda > Insecta > Trichoptera > Hydropsychidae > Hydropsyche > Hydropsyche betteni. The sequence goes on along the minus strand of JAOXNN020000043.1, from coordinate 3,247,417 downwards.
AGATATTTCTAGGAAATATTGTATTATTATAAAACAATGACCCATATTGAGTACTCGGAAAAACTTTTCTTTCGTTGTGCAAACTTGACAAAATAAATACATTGGAAACAAATAATTACCGAAAACGTAGTTACGAAATGTATTTTTCTATTATTACAGATACATTATTCATCAATAGATCACTAAATACAGTTCAATCTCGTTTTATTTTTATGAAACTTCAAATATTTGAGATTTCAGGACGGTAAAAAACGTGAATTGGTTACAACGTGAAATCACTCCACAACGAAAAATTTAAACTATTGAAATTACGCATTAAATATTTATCTGATCTATAGTTTTTATATATCAAATTCAACACTTTACGCTTCGAACTCAATAATTGGTAGTAATGAATTTCATTGATTACTATTGCAAGGGGAATATGTATTTCCTTATAGTTGAATTTAAAGCACAAAACATTGAATTTGAATTATAAAAACTATAATTAACACTTCATGATCTTTGAATCATGAAAATTGTCCACATCTAACATTTTATCACATCACACCAACCGCAATTTAATATTTCCCCCAATTTAGAATCTCATTTCAATCCCGCGCGATACCGACTCGATAACCATCAACAAACTTTTTCAAACTCTCCGAAAATAAATCGAAACAAACAAACCGCCTCCGTTCACACAATATACACATCGCCAAATCCCACTTCATAAAAATTCATCATTCTGCGTATCGCAAACCCCGAAATCCCAACGTCGAAATTACGAAATGTCTCGCGCAACTGAGAACGGTTGACATTCGATTAATTTTGCAAGCCGAACGCCCACCGTGTACGTAGAACGGCGACGTTTGACACGTGATACATTAATAAGTATTAATTTATTGCACACAGCTTTGTGAACAGCCTACCGATATGAGCCCTTCGGCCTCGCAGGGCACGTCCATGAACACGATGACCATCTCTATGAGTTTTCCGGGATCGGCGATCAAGTAGAGTCCGCATACTGTGGTCTCGTCGTCGGGGGATTTGTAGAAGAATTGGCCTTCTTCTGATGTTACTTTTATACAATCTGGAATTTTAATGAATATTTATTTGTTACTTTGTTGAAGGGGAAGCTCACCATCCCGCCTGTTACATGCACCCCACTCTATGCCAGTTTCCTGGGTTGGGTTAGTTGGGTGTTTATTTGTAAGGTGACTATTTTTTTCAAAGCAAAAACCAGTACACGTTTTTACCCAATGCACAGGTTTGTGCTACCAACATGTTTCAATCGATAAATTTAAATTTCAACAATCAAAATATTCTTCTGCAAATATAACTCAAGGAAAAAAATAATTTTATTAGTCTTATAATTAGACTTCAGCCAGAACAATACTTGGATATGGGTAAATCTGTACTGGTTTTATGTTACAACTGACCAGGACCAATGCCAAAAAAACCAGTACGAATGATCACCTTATTATTTGGTACTGTTAAAATTTTGAGCCTTATCGTCATCGATTTAGCGATAGAAGGTGACTTGTATAGGTATTTGAATGATAATATAAAAAATGGTTATATTAATTTTATTTTACATCTGCAGTATATTAAATGAATGTTACACGTTGTTTACGAATTTGCTTATTTCGCAAATGAACCGAAAAAGTTTCGCATCGAATGCGGACAATATAGTGAATGACGCTTTGTTGAAATTTTTTGAAACTAAACTCTTTCATTATTCAAAATTTCAACTCCTTTTTCATTAACTTCCGATCCATCTAACGAAACTTTAGCCTTATACATAATAATAAGCCCAAATTTTAATAAAAAACATTAGCAAAGTATCATCCCATTACATTGCTAAGAAAAATTGCATAAAAATATTCGTAGTACTTACTAATCTATAATTATTCCGATTAAAATTAATTCCAATATTATAATTAAAATTAAATCTTAAATAGATTCAGGATTCGCAATAAATAGATTGATTAGTAAATTAATATTCTAGTAAGTCAATGTACCGATTTAATTTGAATTATATTCCAAAATAACAACATGTTTTATGCACCTATTTTCACCTAAATAATATGAATTTATGACGTAAGCGAATATTCGTTATGGGTTACTCATCTTGTAATGTTAATCATTGAAATGTCAAAGTTGCCACAATTATTCTGACCTTCTTTATATGTACTTATCTTTTTAATTAGATCATTGGGAAATGAGATTTTCCCCCGCAGATTTATTTGTTTACTCATATTATCGAATTCTGTGTTACTTAGAAATATATAAAATGTAGAATACAAATATATTAAGTTTAAATTTATGGTGAATCTAAATTTTCTGGTAAAAAAAACTCATAGTCTATTTATTATACTTGCGGCGACGATTCCATTTTAGCTTTTTTATTTTTTGATAGAAAAAAGTTCCAAATAGTCTCGTTTTCAATTTCCTATTCCATTCGGATACTTTACAAAAACTTCATTTTTATGTTTTCGTTTCAATATTGGTTTATTTATTTTCAATGATGTATGTGTTGTGAAAGCAATTTCGATTTTATCTGATTCTTAAAATAAACGATTGATATTATTATTTTCGATATATAACTAATTCCTAGATTCAATAAATTTTTCACAACTACTCTCACTTTTTTTATGAAAAAAGAAAATATCAAATCAAAACGAAAGACTTCGACACTTTCAACCACAGTTAAAAAAAAAATCACTTAAAACCACACCCAGAACAAAGAAAAGTATCGCTAACGTCACTCCAAATCCGTTTAGTATATTCCAAATGTATTTCGCGACCTTTTAATACATCGTATCCTCACCGAAAAAAAAGTGAGAACTCTATAAAACCGGAAAGAAAGAAAAGCGCTAAGCTTTTAACCCACTTTCTTGCCATGGCAACCGATGAACTCGTACACTAATGAAATGCTCAAGTGTGAATATGGGCGTTATAGAAATGAGCCTTTCACGCAAAAAGAATTTCACCGAAGAGTGTTTGAGCTGCTAATTGGGTTTCTTTGGAATATTGTCGTGTCGATGTGAAAATATAATAACTCACCTTCTGGTTGGTTAATAATGTGGTAGTCTAATACCAAACTTTCCCTTCTTGCTCGATATAAAGGGCCGAGTCCTGGAGTGAAGTGTGCGACGCGCCTCGAAGATGGAAATGTATTCTGCAATTTAAAATAATATTATTTTTTTATTATGAGTTTCTATCGTATATGTTACGCAATGTTTTTATAATCGCGTTTTCTATTAAAAACGCAAAAAATCGTAGATAATTTGTCAAATTTAACATCTGTCAATATGTTGTACTTCTTTGTTGGTATTATTAAAAAAATAAATGTTCAACGTCATCTGTCGAATATGATAGTTGATGTATCTTAAGATATACCTATGGAGATTTGGGGAAGACTTGTATTGCTGATATCAAAGTATTGAAATGTGTTTAAAAATGACTTTAAAAACCACACGCAAGACACGGTTTTGTAAATCATATAAGACATTATAGAAAATCGATCAATTTTTAATTGAAAAACATATCAAATATTGTTTCAAAAAAAATCACAATTCTTATTCAGTTTGTTTTTTTTTTTTTTTGTAAAATACGCGATTACATAAATGTTGCATAACGAATACAATATGCATATTCGTTATATTTTTTTTAAGAATATCGAATTGTTTTGGTTAAATAATAAAAATTGCGTGAGCTATTTCTTTTATATAATATATTTAGAATTATATATTAAAAAGTAACAAAAAACATCATTCCTATTATTGAATAAACAATGTACAATTTATTCTATAACGAAGATTATTCCCATGCATTTTCAAAAATTTGTTTCAACAGAAAATAAAAAGTTATTTTCAACAATCTAATAATAGAACACGACTTTTTTATGCATTTCAAACCCCACCACAACTCATGATATTTTTTATACACACAAAACCGACCTCTGAAATTGAAAAATCGGACGTACAAATAAAAAAATCAGGAACTTATCGCGGCACTACCGCACATATTCGTCAACTTTACATAGCCATTTCCCTACTGCCCTATTTCTCCAATCCCTTCTGTGCTTGAAAGATATCTATTGACGTGTCACGCTTAAGACAGATTCAATACATAAACATCCCGAGGCGTTTCAGACGGAAAAGCGACGCGATTTCGCTGAAAGATCGCGCCGGTAACGTCCCCATGTAATCGTATCCTGTCACAAATCCCTCGATGACGTCTTATGGATCCAAAATAAAACTTTATATAATATGTATTTATACAGTTCTCAGCTTAATTAGGATGAATTATTGATTTTGTATAATTAGTATCGAAATTGTGTCCGGATGGAAAGAAATCTTTTCCGATGCCATTAAAAGTTCATGTATTTTACGTTAACAAGATGACTTTCGAAGTTTGAATCCTGTAAGCTTTATATAGATTGTACACTACAAATTTAGCCTCTTACAAATCAAGTTCTACCTTATCCGAGACAATTTTAATCTTTCATAAATCTAATTCAAACATTTTTAATGTATTTTTTTTATATTATATAAATCAGGCTCTTTCAATAAGAATGCTTGATTTTAAAATTTACAATAAAATTTGAAGATTTGTTCAACACTATATAAACTTCCATGGTGATATGCCATACACAACTAATCAATTAGCAACAAATTTGAGAAATTTCACTTTAACATCATGACTGCTATAACCTAACAAACTTTGAGCGTCTCTATTGAAATACCCTTCACATTATGATTTGAAATATTTAAAATTAAATATTGGTTTGGATAATAATCGTTTATAAGACAAATTAATATACTCGTTATTTATATGTAAAAATCACCAACTGAGATTATAAAATTCAAATTAAAAAATAGATTTATTTAATCGATTACTATGATGACGATCTTAATATACATTTTGTATGATTAAATTTGATTTGTATTAAAAAAAATTGAATTTGATGTGAAAAGGGTTGAATTTTATTAGGAAAAGATTAAATTTGTTTATAAAAAGCTTAATTTGAATTTAAAACACTCTACGATATCACATTCTTCTTCGGATTGTGCTAATTATCACTTTAGTTTATTTTAGAAAAGTTAAACTATTGATTTGTTAAAATAGCTGAATTGTGGTTTGTATTGGATGAAACTCGATTAGATTATTTCCTGCACGTGTTTTATCCGATACAAAAATAGATGGAAACCTTTGAATGAGGGTTGCTTTTTTGCACGTGGAATGTCAAGAAATGTTGCTGAAAAAGAAAAATTGATGATATTGTTGGTACGTGACTATTTTTTCGCATTGTTTTATATTCAATATTACGTTTCGGCAAAAAATACTATCTCGTTCAATAAAATATTTCTGTTTACGTATAAAAGTCGATTTCATCGTTTTTCTTTATCATTTTTTTTCGTTATAAAGGTATTTCAGTGGAACGCATTGAAAAATTTACCTTAACTCTCTTTACAGATTATTGAATCTAATTTAAGTTCATTAAAGTATAATATTTATCTTATTATACAAAATAGCAATCTCCTAAACAAACTAACAGAAAATGACCTTTCATTTTCGCACAATCCTTTTACTAATGAAAATTATCAGTTTAATACCCTTTGATATTAAAATTATGTTTCGTGCGTGTGTTTGCATTTACATTATGGTTTATAAACATTTATATTCATGCATAATTTTATTTGAATTCCCATACATTGAATACATTGTGAATTATATTAATAAGCTACTTATTGAGTTAAAATTATTTGTTTTATACTTGCGGTTTAATTTACAAGATAAATATAAAAAAATACACGTGCTCAAAGTTCGAACGGTTTAATCCTTAAAAAGTTATTTATATTCAAAGTTAACTCTTTCATATTGCTTTCCAACCGCTGAAAGATAAATCTCCGTGTTTAATTTCCGGCTCGGAGTTTTACGTAAAATTCAATTCCCTTTCTCATTAAATCAATATACATTTTTAATTGTGTTTTAATTCATACAATACATTTTTAAAATGTGAACTAAAATTTTAGCTAACCTCAAATATTATATAATAGTTTCGAGTCGAAATATCAAATTCATATAACATGGAAATGAAATGGAAATTTTGAAATGACTCTTCGTAAAAACTTTTTTTCGAAAGCACAAAAAGTTTTATAATATATGAGTTTCCAAAGTACACTCATGAGAGAAAATTCGAAAGTTAAAAGGATATGGTTATACGTTACGCCTTCCGATTTCTTCGAATCAATTTTTACTTTTACCTATTTCTTATTTCATTTGAATACAAAAAGAATATTTAGACTATAAGTATAATAAAAAAAATCTCTGCATTATTCGTTTCTCTAGAGATAATCTTACTTTAATTTAAAATAATATTTTTATTCAAAAACGGATTATTACACTTATCAATGTATCTTCGTCAATCTCAAAATAGAAATCATCGAATTGTAATAGAATCTGCAAGTTGTTTATTTTTAATCTCTTAAATGGAAATACGAGAACTTTACCCGTCACATGAAAGTCAGTAAAGTGGGCACTTTCAACCGTTCAATCTCTCGGTTTATTTATACAAGAATTCTTAGCGAAGTTCCACGAAAAGTTGATACTGTTCAAATTTTTCCCGCCCATCATAACAATCTTCGCAGGCTAAAGACCCGCATACAAACGAACATAAGGGCCATTAATTATTCAAAGGTGACGCTTTTGAGACAAGAACGCTTTTGTTTCAGCCTAAATCTGTTCTCATGCCTTGATATATAGAGAAAAATCGGTGCAAAAAAAAGAGTCATTTCATCGTACTTAGCGCTAAACCTTTTCCCATAATCGGATCTTTCGAAAACTTTTCCAATTAGAGCAGATCGTTTGACGAAAGGGTTGAACCACTTCTTTTTTTTTCCACATGGTAAATCTCACAAAATCTCCATCTATTTACGTCTGCGGAAGATCAAGGGATCCATCTTGCTGACTGATGTTGTAATTGACTGCAATTGACGTAGGATTATCGAGTTCCTTTGACAATAACGAATTAAATTGTCAATATTTAATGCGCTACTATTCTTCATGTGGGGTCTGAAAATAGATTGACCTTTTTCTATGGGAAGTTATTGCATCTTGAAGATTTTCATTTTGTTTTCGTTATTGTTTCGCCGCATGTGACTTAGTAATTTTATCATATTCATGTACTATTAAGTTTGTGTCTCGCATATTGAGTTTGGGTGTATTTTTTGCACTGCGTGAGGTTGTCGTGGTCTCTATATTAGTTTTCTTTCAGTAATATTGCATTTCCGTAATAAAAGTGATGCGAATAAAAAATCTAGTTTTCATTATACATTTTATGAGAAGCTGTTCTATGTTTCCCATTAGAAGAGTAATTTTAAAAAATATTCATATTGATATTTTTCATGAAAATAAATATACATGGTAAGATAATTTCGAATTTATCTATAAAACTGAATACTTAAAACTAAAACATATGAGAATAATTTAATTTTAAAAAAGGCTATTATTTTAAATCTTTGCATAAATTTTGACGGCGTTACGATTTCTGAGATAAATTCTGGAACGATTTTTGCAGGAACATCTTTGAATTTCTTATCGCATCATATCGATGATTGGCAAACTCAAAAAATCTTTCTATTTTTATCTCAAAATAGCCAAAAACCACATTATAAAAAATTACCACACTAAGATGAATTAAAAGGATAATATTACTTGAAAATCAATCCATTTTAGCCTTTTTATAACGTAAAACCTGTTTTACGAGTCTGTATTTTTTTGGGTTTTCTAATATTCCATCTAACGCGCTAAAGAACTCAAAGTGGTTCTGCAAAAATCGCTCCAGGATTTTTTACAGAAATGGTAACACTGTCAAAATTAGTGCATCTATTTCTAAGGATAGTTTTTTTCAAATGAAATTATTTTCTTATGGGTAGTTTTAAGAATCCGGTTTTTATAGATAAATTTCGTGATCAAAATTGTCATAGTAGTACATACTACTATTTGAATATCGTTTAATTAAAACGTAATACTTCGAAATAGAAATTAAAATGAAATCTTGGAGATTCATTTCAAACCTCACTCAATTGATTAGTCGATTATAATGTTTACAGTTCAAATAACTCAAATCTATTCTAATTTGGATTAATAGACAAAGTTTAATCCATATTACACCCAAAGGTGCGATGCTCTGATAAATTATTCCATACTGTACAACATTGATAAATACGATCTAATGAAAATTACTGATTAACAATTAATTAGAAGACACTAAATCATGCTGACACGTCAAAACGAAAGTATTTTCATATACTACATAATTTTCAATTAAAGTTTCCAAATAAGCACGTCAGGTCGATTCCATAATATACATTTAACTTTCTAATTCCTACATCGCACTCGAAAGTACAAAAGTCCCTAGATGTTTTGAGAACTTATGTTCAGTATTATAATTTTGCTAAACGTGACAGTTCCCATTACAATGAGTTTTGATGATGTAACGAAACTTACATCGTTTATGTTTAACTATGTTAATAACCCCAGTTAACAAACTTTCAAAGCTTTGCATCCAAAATAAAATATTCTTGTTATATGCGAATAAATCAATTGGGCGACTATATACTATAGTTTATTAAACTATAATAGATATTTTTTATCTTATTTTATTTTTATTTATCTATAATATTTATCATTAATAGGTAGGTTTTGTGTATTGTACGAATGTTTCATTTTATATGCAAACAAAACACAAAACGTTGAAATGATATAATATTTAATTTTATTCGTCAGATTTCCATTGTTTTACAAGAACACATATCCAATATTTGACATGTTCATAATCGTAAACGTCACATTGTAATTCGAAACATACTGAAATTTGATCATAATTAATGGAACAAAAACTCAATTAAGCACGTAATATAATTCATAAATTCTAAAAAAAAATATATCAGTCTTTACTTTTATTAATTTGATAAATTGCTGAAGCAAATTTTTCGCGAAGTTTACGTAGGCACAAATTAATCATCTAAAAAATAAATAAACCCCGAATGTATCAGATTATATCAACAATTAATTATAAAGTTTGCCATCGTATTAAAACGATATGCAACATAATCTGTTATACATATTTTTTAATTATTCTAACTCGTTTACATAAATATAATAAATAAATAAAATCACCTGATAAACAGAATGTCCCGCGGCGAAGAACAGCGCAACGTTGAAGTTCAACAGCAAAGCAACAACAGCCCTCATCTCGATACAATTTTTTCGAATTTAGTCAAATCTCAGAATTCAAATTTCTCAATATCGAAAACAATCCGACATCCACAGCAACCGTCCACCACTTCACAGGACCATGACAACGGGGTCCAAACTCGAAAACTCTCGGCGACTTTCCTGACCACCAGCCGGATTTTTCGACGACCTGTCTGTCCAAAAATACGATAAGACCCACAGGATCCACAGGAGCACTTTATCCTGTATATCCGTGGCTCGTTTGTGCCCTTGTGGGGTCCGTGAGCTCTCAGCGCCCGCTCTTATAGGGCCCACCACCCCGTGGGCGCACCCTCTACCCTGACATGCCCGCAATTTTCTTGCACAAAACCCGAAACGACCGCAATTTTTATACGAAAAATTCACAATTGTAACCTCGAAGTATACAGATTCGATTGATTGTTATTGCACTGCGGAGAGTTTGCTGGATTTTCGCATTTCAATGATGTTGTGCACGTCAATTACGATCATCGTCAACGGTGTACACTGGTCGGTATCCCGGACGATACTCGCGTTTGTTTTGCGTTATCTTGTTGTTTTTTTGATTTTGCTGTTTGTTTTTTGGGTTATGTAGCCCGTGCGTAAATATGAGGCTGTGGAGATTTTGTGTTATCTGCTGATACCGTTTATGGGGCGGCAATTCGGATGGTTGCCGAGCGGTTCTTTTGTGCTTGCTGGTCAAGTGTTCGACGATTTGTACATTCATCGATTTGTGTGTGTAATGAGGTTTTTTAAATGTTCGATTCGCAATTTATTCGTTTTTGAAAAAAGGTTTTTATTGTTTATTCTTTTCTCGTGGCGCGCATTTCGCAAACATTTTCTATATGTGTGCGTTACGCAACGTTTGTTTTCCATGAAAAACGCAAATTATCTGGCGTTTTTTGTGAAATTTAAAAATTGAAATCCGTATTAAAATGACTTTTTCAACTTTTTTATGATTTATAAAGCCGATTCTTGAGTTTATGGCATTCAATATCCTTTTTGATCAATCCGATACTTTAATAGCGACAATGCAATTCTATCCTAGCCTTCCATATGCATATCGTAAGACACGTCAACTGTCGTATTTGACAGATGACGTTAAGCATTTATTGTTTTTTTGATAATATCAACAAAGAGAATAACACACTAACAGATGACTTTGAATCTTACAAAAAACACAAGATTTTTTGTGTTTTACATGAAAAATGCGATTAGACAAATGTAACGTAACATATGCACATTTTTCTCTATAATGAGAAACAAATATTCAAATTTTTATAACAATAAAAGTATTTTTATATATTTGAACTCTTTTAGAATAATCACTACAATATACAACATGATTCAGAAAACTCTAATCATTCATTCATATAAGAAATCAAATAAACAAAAAATATTTCAGTTGATGTAACTTTGTACTTACATAAAAATCGACACAATTTTTATTAAATTGAATGACCTCAAAAACGTGATAAAAGGATTTTGTTGATGATTTGAAGACATAAATTTTTATTGTTTTATATTATTTCAATTGCTTTATGTTGATAACATTAATGTGCCTAAGTTCAACCGCATACCCGTATTCCTGTTTAATTACATTACCAATACGCAATATAATATTTCTTATGTACAATTTGCACTTGACAACCGTCTTTGAATTTCATACTTTCCAAAGAAATTATAGCAGTTAATTAACTGTTGAAATTCGCCATATTATACGGGCTCTAATAAAAGTGTTTTCATCACGTTTACAGAGTTATAATACACTTTCCTTTATCAAACCATAAATTTTTTTCAAAACGTGTGAAATACGTCGTATAATGAAGCACTGATTATTTCTGATTTATTTAATTTACTTAATAATATTGACTATACGCTCAACGCGAAAATATACGTTTGTTTTCTGGTTATGGAATGAATGTTTTCCACTCTATTTTTTTCAAACTATTTACGGATAAAAATTAGCTTAAATTACGCCTTCGTTTGAATCCTCCACTCAATTTGAAATAATTTCAAATAAAATTATCTCCCCAATCTGGCCCTCGCGTTCTTTTCCGAATAATATCCACCATCGCATTTTATGGACGCCCTTACGTTTATATTAAAATTCTAAAAGCATTTTTTATCATAGTGAAATTATATACATTTCCTTGAATGATTTATTTTCAGCAATAACGACGTCCCAAGAAGTCTCTTCTTCTAAATAAATACATACGATCCACTTCATCGTCGTAAAGCTTGAAGCGAACATATTCAACTCAACCGAATCACTTTTCTTTCACGGCTGATTTAATTTTCATCCCACTTCGATGCTTCTAAAGAATTTTTAAACATCCCACGCTATTTAATTTTTCATTTTATATATCCATATTTATAATTTTTTTCATGCGCGAACCTTATTTTTCATGTGACTTCACGAGAATGCAATACATTTCAATGATAAATATAAGATTGTAGTTTTACTACACCATGTTTTCAATTGTGCGAACGCGGAAATGTCGTAAATAACACTCGTATAACTTATATCATTCTTTCACGTTTATAATTTAATCTTTTCAATTCAATTTAGTTCTAAGAAAGAGATGTTTTCAATCGTTTTCTTTCTGATAAGATTGAATCACTCTGAACTACTTTTATTTTGTTATATAAGAAAACATTAAGTAACATTCAACTATAAACAAAAAATATATAGATATATTTATCTGTGAATTGAAAGGTCGACTTATTAAAATTAAAATTTAATACTTTTATAAATAAAATTCAGGCTTTTAATAATCAAATTCAATATTTTTCGCATCAAATTCAAGCTTTTACAAATCAAATTAAACCATTGGAAATATTTTATTAATACCATTTTCATAGAATAATAATCAATGAAATACAGTATATTATTTAATTTGACTTTAATAATCTCACAATCAGTTAGTGATTTGTACATTTTTTTACATATAAACAACTAGAATATCAACTTTATTTTTTTATGAACGATTATATTACCCTAACTGATATTTATTTTTACATATAATATTTAAAAGCCGTAATTATAAAATAAATACATTTCCGATGGTCGAATTAAATTAATAAAAGATACATTATAATTTATAAAAGTTCAAATTTTATCTGTAAAAGGCTGAATTTGATCTGTTAATGGCTGAATTTGATCTGTTAATGGCTAAATTTGAAATGTGAAAGTTGTACTGTTATAGATTAGAAAGATTATGTTCGTTTTTCCAAGAATTTCAAAACTCTTTCTACGTACTCGCGCACGTTCCGTGAACGTAAACCCCACTATGACCCTCCAATATCAACAACGTGAAAATTCTTAAAGCAAACATCGTTGATATAATATTATCTCGGATAGTAACAAACAGAGATAACTATGTTTTCAGACAGTATGCCGCTGCCGGGACCGCGACCCTCAATTCAAAATCGCAGACGGACTACTCCACTTTTTCCACGTTTACGTTGTATGAATGCTGAATTTATGGTACTTTTGTGTCGTTAACGATATGCTAGATGGGAGCAACATGATCGATGTTGTCATTTTTTTTTAAGAATGAAGTGTTAGAACACTTTTCTCAAAGTAATAAATTATTTATAGGATTCAATATTATTTAATTGAAAATAGTTCGATGTTAGATGGATGTATTAAAAACAAAAATTAAGCACCGAAGCTGTGCATTAAAAGCTTTATTAATTGCACATAAACCACGACCGTAATCAACTTATCGTCATGTCTCGATTTATATAATAGTTTAGATTTTATTTGTTCAATCAACTTTAATGGCTTTGTGCATAAAGCCGTTTATTTTAACTGAAATTAAAAATACTTCGAATATGATACCAACTTAAATTTTTTTGCGATTCCACTTTTATTGAATCAAACCAATTAAATTTTGAAACGAATTTATGCTCAAATTAAAAATTGAAGCACAAAAAAAACTCTTATAGAATATTATCGTTCACGAGAAACACGATCTTCTGAATATTCGAGCTTTCTATATAATTTATATGAAATTATACGTGAATTGAATCAACTTTATTTTGCGGCATTTCAAATTTGGCCATGCAACATTGTCATATGAAATGTACAACTTTTAATGAAACTCAATTGTTTCAGCTTCATCGCACAATACGACGTGCGGCATGTTTCACAATTTCTCCCACATAAATCCCATATAGTTTCAGCATTCGAAACGTTTCAGATTCGAATAAATGAAGACGAAATGTCGGATTCACAAGCATATTTTTAGCACTAAACGGAATTAATGCGTCCTTTCAAAAGAGCACATTCCCATTCGCGAAAACGTTCCTTTTGTCAAGAACGACATACGTGAACGTATCAATCACACAAATGTACCCGCTTTCAGACTGCCATATATTTTTGAAAGAGAGTATCCTTTCTGAGAGGTGAAATTTCAATCACTTTCGCGCTTTCGTTCAATGCAGCATCTTTATCACTGTATTGTAACGTTTTTCTGTTTTTTTTTAATTTAAAAAATTCAGCCACAATAAAACATATCGAAATTACTAACTTTCATTATCTTCTATTTTCACCTTACAACTTCTTATGATATGCGAAAATTTAAACCCGATTTACAAACAAATTATTAACTTTTACTTGAATCATGGTTTTCTACTAAAGTAGGCTTTACGAAAAGCGTTCAATTCTCTCCCCGTAAGTACAATATTTGTTCAAGGTACACATGGGACCATTTTATGTTGTGTCTATACAAACTAAACTCGCAAATGTCTAATCTAATCTCAATTTGACCCCTCACAAATCAGAAGCGACGATATCGTTTAGGGTCACGGTTAACTGTATCGTTCTTTCGACAGA
>JAOXNN020000043.1:3211944-3233228 GCA_028571205.2 Hydropsyche betteni | reverse complement strand
TGGGTGATCACCACGTCGAGGGTCCGCGGCGCCGGTTGTTCGAGGAGACGGTGCTTCAGACTGAGCCCGTGGACTGGAAGGAAGGACAGGATGACGTGTTCTAAAATTTCACTACTCTTACTAAAAAAAGTTTTATGTATCTACTGAATGTTCTTCAAATTTCACATTTTTTTCATATTTGAAAATCCGATTATAGCTCTCGGATAAATTACGCACGAAGATTTTCTCCGATTTCAACATTTTATTATTTTCTTTTGTCGTATCTCGACGAGGTTAAGTAATTCGATCAATACCTAACGGTTTTCGGATGAACAACTTTCAAAGTACCGAAAAAGAATTTATTCACCTCGAATGGAGTCTTTTTTCAAAAACAAAAAGATAACTTTTATTTAATTTTGCCATTGGTTTTTTTTATTCAAACATTTATCCCCTTTGTGTATTTTCTGTAATTATTTCGCATTCGATTTATATGTTTTTACAATCAAACTGCAAACTCATCGAAATTTTGCTTTCGTAATCAGATTTGTATATAAAAATAATTTTATTTTCATACAATAAATGATGTAATCATCGGAAAATTCATAATCAAAATAAAATCAATAACATCATTTATTTACAATACGTATTTACAAAATTATCAAATCAATAGCCATATTTCGAAGCCAACTGCGTTCAATATCATTTCAAAATTAAAAAGGTTTAATAGGCAAATCTATGGTATATTCAGCATGAATATCACCATGTGATCCTTGGTTATATCCATCAATTCCATATCCTGATGAACCGTAATATCCATGAGAAGGAACAGCATGAGGAGAAATGGGATAAACAGTATAAACATTTTGTCCGTTTCCTATCCCATACAAAGATCTTTTAACAGGAGATTCAGGCTTCCATAGCCTCGATTGGCTATCATATCTATATTTTATTTTTTCTTGGCTCGAATCTTTGATATCTTCAATTTCGCTTAACTTTACGGAAGAAGGTGGTTTCCATTCGGACTGGTCTAAACCTCGCTTTTCTATATGACCGTCCAGGTGGTACAATCCATAGTTCAACGGACTAGTAGCGATCTAGAACAGAACATCTATAAATCTTTATTATTTTTATATGCAGTTGCACCTCGGATGAAAATGGATTTTCTTTTTCGCGAAAGGGAATGAAAGCGCTTTGTTATGGTATCTTTATTGTGCTAAAATCGGAATTTCCACGAACGTCGTTTCGTGTTGAGCCTGTAAAAATACACCCACGCCTTGCTTCTTAACTCAAGGTAATCTATCTTCTTTTCCAATAATTCCATTCAAAATTCAACGTGTCAAAATAACTCGAATTGTACGCGTTAACAATAATAAACGAGAGGAGCTCAGAAAATTCCCCATATTGAAATATTTCGCGTCAATATGATATTCAATCACGTCATATATACATAATGACGATTTGATTACGAAACAATTTAATACTTTACCTTTTTCAATCCTTGTATAGATGATAGAAGCAATGCTAATTTAGCTAATAACAATGCTTTTCCTCCTAGAACGGCCAAAAATTGAAATCCCATCGGTATTAATATCATTCCCATTGATACGATTCCGAACATCATCATTTGAATCATATGGTGCCTTCTGCGATGCCTTGATTCGGCTATAATTAAAATCTAATTAAAATTTTCCAATTATATAATATTTCAAGTCTAAATATACTCACTAATTGTCGCTTTCCCTTCCATGTCTTGCAGACTTAATTTTAATACGTGTGTACTAAAAACTTTTGCCATCCTTTCTAGTACTTGGTATTTCCAATCTCCGTTCTCATAATCGGTTTCGTTCATGCCTTTTTGTGTTTCGTTCCTGTTTGAGAAAAATTCAATGAAATTTTTTTTTTTAAAAAATGTATAAACATAAATTGTTTTTAATTAGATTTTTTATTTATTTATCTAGCATGTTGATTACGTTTTCGGCAACGATTACGAATTCATTCTCGAAATTACAATGGCGCAGAAGTTAATTAATTCTCATTAATTCTCGGCGTAAATTATTCAAATTAAGCAAAACAAAAGTGTACACAAGTAAACGTCGAAATCCCAAAGCCGTTTTCTTTAAAAATGCATATTTTCTCGCTTACACTTGCGTCACATTTCCGAGCCGAAATACAAAAACAACCGAGTTCGAATTACGCATACTTTATATATAATACATTACTTATCGTTTTTCGTTCCATTTCCAACTATTTCATATTTCACAAGTTGAACCCCGGGCGTCAAGAATATGACATCCGAACTCAACGTTCTATCCAAAGCTCTCAAAGTTTTTCTCTTCACACACTTGACAAGCGATCCAAAATGCTCTTTCTTCGCGTCGTCCTCGCTTTTCACGAAAACCTGTAAAGGGTCTTATTACTTTCCATAAACTTGACGTTTCGTATAATGTCCTTTCGTGTACCTTTATCGAACAATCCTTCCAGAGAACTCGGATCACGTCCAAGCCTTCCTGCCAAGCGTCTCCCAATAAACTCTGGTCCATCCTGGGCATTGTCTTCGTTTCATTCGAACCATATGTGGCTAAAGTTACTCGAAGCCATGTCAAAACTATCAATGCGAAAGCCTTTGATAACATTCTTGCCGTAAGTGCACTTCGACAACGAGTTTAGGGCACACCGTGATAGTTTACAACTTATACGACCTGTGAAACGATATTGGATATTTCTATTGGAGTTTTTATGACGGTGTCCGGCAAGGGTTTTATTAATATTTTTATAAAGGTTGTGTTTTTGCTTGAACATTCGAGAGAACATGACAAATGATGCTTGAATAATGAAAATGTAGCCTTAAAAACGGTGCTTTCATAAATGCGGAGTGGCGTCCCAGAATAATCTCTCGTCTTGTCCGTATCAGTAATGTCAAGGTTAGAGATAAGCAAAAAAAATTGAAGTCTTATAATGAAATTTGAATTTTGTCGAATGAAGGAATTGACGAAGTCTCAAAAGTCGGAAACGAACGATCCCGGTGAAAAACAATTAAGAAGTTGAAAGTCGTGTAATAGGAAAAGTAAAATGCGAGACCAATTTAACTTTGCTATATAAATTGACAAATAATCTGAATATTGTGAGATATATTTCGATGTCGGGAGAATCACAATTATTTTTCTGAGACGATCAATACGGGATTCATAAAATTTCTTAGCGATATCTACATTTGAAAGATGATGACGTCATTCGCAATTTAGACAACTCGAAGTCAAATAATTTCAGAATGAAATTCATCTTTAGAGATTCGTACATAAATTTCAACAACCAACGTCAGAAAATTAAATCTCTTCAACTTGAACTTCCAAACCAAAAATGTACTCACTTTTTACAAAAAAATCGACTAGTCACAGGAACCAAAAGACTGTTCTTTATCGACTAAGTTGCATTGCGCTTCACCTTTGCATTTTATACCCACAAAGTGTACATTTTAAATTCATCAACCATGAATATGTCATTCACCATGACACTAACCCCATGCTCCATTTTTTCCATCAATATATCATCAAACCGTCACGGTTTCAAAATGACCACTCGACCGAATAACTGAAACGTATCACAAATCATCGAATTCGATCCATCATTATATCGAATATTCATTTTCAGAAATCTAGAACATTCCACGGAATAGGAGCGTTTTCGTAACAGTCGTCGAAACACACCGATCAGCAAAAAGCGCGATCGAATTACTAAAAAGGCGCCATTGTTTTATCGAGGTGGCCTCATGCATTTTTTCCACCAAGCAAATATCCTTTGTCAGCAAATCAGTGTTGCGTCCATGTCGACCATTTGAGAACACTTGCAACAATACGACATGTAGTAGTCAGTGTTATTCCGAAGAGGTAACATTGATTTCAAACAGTGATCTACAATCAAGGCGGATAGGCTCGTTCGCGCTTCGTACAAGAACTGGTGCGTGAACTTTCCTATATGATTTGCGTTTTCTTTGTTGGATTTTTATTTTTTAAATAATTTTCATGTTGTGCATAATATGTCGAATATGTGAATATTCAAAAATTGGTAAATCTTAAATTTTGCCGGTAAATCCTAGCGCTTGATGTAAACAAGTGGTAAAAGTTTGAAAGAAGCTTATGAACGATTCTATTTCAAACATGTATAAAATCCCCTATATATAATAGCGGATTTCTGTCTGTCTGTCTGTCTGTTCGTCTCGATGACGCTCACGATTTTTTATTTTTATTTTTATGATGATGGATGTTGATGGATGATGATCCCTCTGGCTTCGCCTATATGTCGTAATTGTGTCAATAACAAATGAACCGGTTTTATTAATTAAATATTAAATATTCCAATCGAGTACGGGCATCGGGGAGCCTCTGCCTCTGGCTTCGCCTATATGTCACAAACAAATAACAAATGAACTATTTTGATTTTATTGATTAAATATTCAAATCGGGTAGACATTTCGAGTTCACAGGATCGGATTTTCACATTTTATCATTTTCCGTTTCTTAACAAAACCACAGCCGATGTTATTAACATCGGGCCTATACACTAGTTATATTATATTACGCATAATTTTTATATTATTTATATAATATTCGGTATATATTTCGAATTACCATATTATTAAAAACCTAGATAATTTTTGGAAGCATTTAAATTTAGTTTTTTATTTTACTTCCTTTAAAATTTAGAATATGCTGGTAATCGATCTTCAAATTGTTTATGTAAAATACGTAAAAAAATAATAATTTTAAATTCAATAATATAAAATAAATCGGTTTAATATAGACATGTACTTTATATTTCAGCCATCTTGAAACATTATATAAAATTCATGATGAAAACGGAACGGTTTCTTTATTTTTCTGAAGTTAATTATCTCAAGGGAGGATGAACAATGATACTTTTATAAATAGAAGAACATTATCAGCTCTTTCATTCCATAAAAGGAGCTTCGAACTCGTTTGTTTCCTTTCAATGAAATCAAACTGTGTACTCTCCAATAAATTTTATTGAAATATACTCCTTTTTCAAATCTTATGCATAGTCTTATTACATTCTTATCGGCGAATATGAAAGAGTATGAGTCAACATTGCGCATTTCATTCGTCCTGCGTCTGCAAATATTTCTCCACGGCTATTTCAATATGAAGTAAAATACCTTTCATTCTGCAAATATAATATTTCACAACGATATAAATATTTTCCCATGTATAAATATCCCTTATTCGTATTTTTTTTTAAACGCTTACATTATTTTCTTTCGCAACTGTTCCTATGCGTAATGCGACGTGAATTTTTCGCAACATTATTTATTTTTTATTTTTTTTTGCTTATTATTATAATTTCGGAATTTGATCGCTGCTGACTTTACGACGTCGTATAAACCTGCGACGATTTGCAAAATAATGACATCACAATTTTCAACACTTTGATGGGTTTTTTCGACGTCGTCCCACGTCAATTCGCCGGTTATTGCTGAAAAGTCATGAAAACTCGCCCACCGGGAGAAAATGTTATATTAGACAAGCGTGCACTTTGTTCACTTGAACAACTTTTCGAAAACATGGAAGGGATGTGGTTACGATGTAGCCTTCGTAACTTTGGCCTGCGTATTTGTTGTGTAACTTCATATATTATGAAATCTTGCGTTGTAAGACTTTTGGTTTGTTCCAATCTGTTGCATTAAACTATTATCGTATAACATGTTTATGAAAATTCAACGAAACAATTTTGATTAATTTTAGTTAAATAATGGCGGTGAATAGTGGCGAATCGCCCGACGAAAGACCACCATCGGTAACAATTTTCAAGGATAGCATTAATATAGAAATGCCATGTCGTAAGTAATGAAGATTTTTTTTCGACTTATGAATTCGATCATTTTAGGATTACTGTTAGTTTTTTTTTTTTCTTTTTGTAGAACCAAAGCATTTTTGCTTATCTTTTCTACTCAAATGGAGTTTACGCTTCCTCGCATATATAGCATTGATGTTCATTTTTTTGGCTATTATATTTTTTTCTGTTAAAATCTGTAAGTTTATCTTTACTTATTGATTTGATCTTTTTCAACTTTCATATGATAATTTATTACATTTTAGATATTTGGTATAATCCCGGTGATAATATAGATTTTAGTCTTACGACAGAATATATTAAAATACAAGGAACAAACTATGAATCGGTTAAAGATCGCATTAAAACTTTCAAAAAAAATCAAAATCTAATCGAAACTTCGTATGCTGATGAATACGATTATGATACGATTACGGCTTTGCCTAAAAATATAGCCGTTAAACATAATAGAGTAAAAAGGAGTCCTTCACCTATTCCAGAAATGCTGAAAAACTATAACAAAAAATGTACTATAAATTCGGAAAATGCATACTGCGAGAATTTGTTTAATAAGCTCAAATTACTGCAAAATGATTTAACTCAATACGTAAAATTTGCATTTGACGATTTTCATATTAAAAATTCTAAAGATTATGAAAAACCATTAACAAAAACAACCAACGAAAAATCTGATGCGTTAAAAGTTCTTCAACAAATTCAGGAAATAAATTCTGTGAAAGGAAAGCGTAGTAATGATTATTCTGAATATATAGATGATCAACAAGACGCTATTGTGACTGAAATATCATCCGGAGATTTCGAACAACTAACAAGTGATTTTCAAACTCATACTCTGAAAAAATCTGAATCTGAAGACGACAATATAACCAGATCACCAAAAACATCTGGCACACTCATCGCTACTTATTCTCCCTACAGTAAAACTGATTTAGATTTTTGGGAAAAATCTACTTCGAAAAACAATATCGCTGAAGCTATATCGAACTTCGATATTGAAAATATACCTGAAGATATTGATATTCCTGAAAACGAGACCGAAAAATATTCCGTTTACAAAAGCTTAAAAAATCGTACGATAATTGAAAGAAGTGCAGACGTAAAAAATAAAATTGATGGAACCACTGAAAATATTCCTTTAATAACTGAATTCTTTTCGACGAGTTTCGAACATATCGATTTGAATTTCAGCGAAAATCCCAATACATCTCCACAAAATGAAACGGAAAATTCAGAAACAGCACAACACTCTTCAGATACTAAAAATTATAATACTCAACAACCGACCACAAAACCAATAGAAGAACCTCCAGTATTGCAAGTTGTAAAAACACCCATCTCTGAACAGAGTGATAACGAAGAAAAACCCGCTTCCGGACTGAGACAAAGCCAACACAATTCCAGAATAAACATAGTGCAAAATCAAGATAGATTCTCACCTACTAAGAGTACCAACTTTGAAAACGATCTCCGTGGATCAGTCACCTCAGAAAACATAAAAGGTGCATCTCAAGTCATTTTATCCTCAGGCACTCCTCCGAACCAAGGTTTCATGCCCATTTGTTACTTGAATACTAACTATCAACAGCCACCCCAATTTGGAGGTATTGTGTTCCCATCGTCTCAACCTGAAATAATCACTCATCACGGTATCTCACCGAGGGTTAATGATATTTCAGGATATAACATACCTTATCAACAACAGTATCCAGCTCAATATGGATCTCAACCATCACAAATCACTGTTACTTTCAATCCTAATCCAAATCATGGGTGAGTTTTCATGTGAATTTTTTTTTAATTTTATTCAACCTATGAATGAATCATATGTTGATATGTAATTTAAAATTTATTAATGGGTAACATTATGAAATTTTAGTTATAATCCATCATTTATTTCACCCACTATGCAACCTTTAATACCACATTATATTTGTCCAAACTATCCGATACAACAAAATAACCAAGCTCCAATAGTATCATCTATACCAGATTTTATGAATGAACAAGAATATAGCACCACAGAAAATAATTATAAAAAGGATTACGATCATAACGATAATCATATATCTTCACATTACCGAAATGCTGAGTATGACTCATATTCTAAATAATATTTAATTGTAAATGTTAATATGTTATATTGAAAAACATAATTTGTTATTGCAGAACAATGGCGAGAAAGATCTATGGGCTGCACGAGTATGATTCATATTTTAGAGAGTCTAATTGTGATGATAGATCCAAAATGTGTTTAACCGATGGCAGATGTATAAATTCAACACAATGGTGTAACGGTATTGCAGATTGTGACGATGGATCTGATGAAGCACATTGCACATGCAAAAGCAGAATCAATAAATCTAGACTCTGTGATGGTTTTTATGACTGTCCACTTGGCGAAGATGAGCTTGGATGTTTCAGTACATATTTTATCACATCTATTCAAAACTTCATATTGTATTATTTGTTTTTAGTAAATTTTAAAATAATTTTAGATTGTGAGGCGTTATCGTTCAGCTGTAATGAATGGTCAAGGACAAAGAGTACATCAGGCTGTTTTACTATTGAAAAAAGATGCGACGGAGTACCAGATTGTTCAAATAAAAGAGACGAAAAAGATTGCACTATGCTTCATAATAGTTTAGATCATCATCCTGTAAATAATTATAAAAATTTATCAATCGCTCGATTATAAACACATTTATTCAATATAATTTTATTTGATTTCAGACATTTGCAATTTCTCATTCGAAAGGTTTTCTTCATAAAAATTATAAAGGAAAATGGTATCCTGTTTGTACAGAACCTCATCAATGGGCTGATGAAGCGTGCTTTTCAGAAATGGGCAGTTTGGAAAGGTAACAATTATTTTTGAAACCTATGTAATTTTTATCACATCTATTCATTCATAATTTTCCTCTCACAGTCCACCAATTATACAATTAATTCCAAAACCATCATCATTCACTGGAAAGTTTGTACAATACGATCCTAAAGACATCAAATTTGGAGAAGACTGTTATAAGGGATCTGCAATTTACGTCACATGTGTATCCTTAAAATGTGGAATTAGAAGTGATTATAATTCTCAAAATATGAGAGAAGTACATAAATAATTATCAATACATTATTTCACAATTTATCATAAAAAAGCTTCTTTTAATTCCTCTGAAATTTTTAGAACAGCGAAGAAGAAATGGATGATAATAATGACGAAATATTTGGTAGATTCAAGCGAGAGATACATTATGATCCATATACCTATTATGGGAATCCAGATACTGAAAATGTATATGAAAATCAATTTGATGATGCATATAGAAATTTTGAATATTTCCTATATAGAAATGATGAAGAAAACATAAATTATCCACCATTTGACAAATTTTATCATGAATCATATGAATCTAATATAAATCCATATCCAGAACCTATTCAAAATTCATATCCAGGACCAATTCAAAACCCATATCCAGAACCTATTCAATATTCATATCCAGGACCCATTCATAACCCATATCCAGAACCTATTCAAAACCCATATCCAGAATCTATTCAAAACCCATATCCAGAATCTATTCAAAACCCATATCCAGAACCTATTCACAATCCATATAATATTAATTATGAAGAAGAATATCGACCGAAAATGTATGACATGACTGATACTCTACCAGAAAAATTCGATATTTTCAAAAATATTGATTCTAACGTCCATAATATACCACCTCCACAAAATTATGATTTACCTGAAGATCAAGCTAAATATTCTATCTATAAATTACTACCGACTAATACAAAACATGAAGATTTCAAAAATAACCAAGAATTATCAATAGAAAATTATCATGAGCATCAAATAAATAAGAAAATTTTATACGAAGTAAATAAAGGCGTTGAAAATTACAGAGAAGCGGAAACAACCACAGAAAATGTTTCCAATTCATTTTATGAAATTAACCCGGTTAAAATAACAAAAAACTTTGAGCCTTCAAATGATACAGAAAATAATAATATGCGAGATAAAAGAGGCAAAGGAAGAGTAGTTGGCGGGAGAAGTAGTGCCCCAGCTGCTTGGCCTTGGGTCGTAGCAATTTATCGCGATGGTCTTTTCCAATGCGGTGGTGTCCTTATTAATGATGAATGGGTTATGACAGCTGCACATTGTTTCACCAAGTATGCTCACATAATTTATAATTACATTTGATAACATTTAAAACATTCAAATTTTTTTTAGATTTTGGCATCATTATTATGAAATCCAAGCAGGTATGCTTAGAAGATTTTCATTTTCTCCTCAAGAACAGGTTCGTGTGGTCTCACATGTCATAGTGCATGATTTGTATGATAAACAAAAAATGATAAATGATATATGCTTGGTGAAAATGAACAAACCAGTACACTTAAATAAATGGGTGCGACCTGCTTGTCTCCCTTCTAAGTTATCTGCTGGGGCTAATTGGCTTTGGGGTCCTCTTGCTGGTACTTCTTGTACTGCCGTTGGCTGGGGTGCAGTGTTTGAACATGGACCTGATCGTATAACGAAAAAATAGTATAATTTAATATGAATTATGTTGGTAATATGAATTATTCAAAGTTTTATAATATTACAGCTGATCATATGAGGGAAGTTGAAGTTCCAATTTTATCCAATTGTAAACATTCAGAAGATCGTGAAGGTCAAGAAATTTGTGCTGGTTTTTCAGAAGGCGGACATGATGCATGTCAAGTAAGCATATCATAATTTATAATTATCATATAAAATTTAAAGAATTGTTAAAATTTACTTCAAAAAAATTTTTTAAAATTAGGGAGACAGTGGAGGCCCATTTTTGTGTAAAAATCCAGATAATCATCAACAATGGTATGTTGCTGGTATTGTTAGTCATGGTGAAGGTTGTGCAAGGCCTAATGAACCTGGAGTATATACTAGAGTTAGTATTTTCAAAAACTGGATTCAAGATAACATTGGTACATATTGTGATTATTAATTTATTTTATAATTTTACACCATAAAACTTTTATTTTATATTCATCAACAATTTTAGTTGAAAACCTTTATCCTACGAGGACGCCAAAAACAATATGTCCGGGTTTTTCTTGCATTTGGGGTGTACGTCGATGCATTCCTGAAAAACTACGTTGTGACAAAATTGTTGACTGTCTCGGAGGAGAAGATGAAATCAACTGTCCGAAAATTGACAATATGGCTAGGCATAATCGATATAGTTTATACTTTAATGATACATTAACAGCTAAACTACTTCGTGAGGATTCAATATATTCATACAACCAACATATATTAAACAACGCCTACAAATCTGAATATACTGATGAAATTGGATCAGGTGATGTTGAAAATCTTGATTCAAATAATGATAATGTAAATCATATTGACAATTTTCCACATAAAAATTTATCCGAAAATATATCTGATAACGATAGCAAAAATCAACCTGAAAATGATGATCAACAAATTATTGACAAAAATGAAGGTGATATTAATCTTAATGATGCTTTTTCTCGCGAAACTGGAAATGATAATGTTGACCAAAATAAAAATAGCACTGATTTTGAAAGTGATGTTTTTGTTCAAACAAGTCAAAATATATCTGAAAATCTTCCAGATATTTCTGATATGACTGAAAAAAATTTTAGCAGTACAGATGATGCTACACTTTCTAAATCTGGATTTAATAGTGAATATCTGTCTGAAAGTGATGATCACCAACCTTTTGATTTAAACAAAGATATTAATAATCTTAATCATACTTTATCTATAGAAATTGAGGATAACAATGACCAAGTTACTAATTTAAATGAAAAAGGCGCTGATTTTGAAAAGGATTTTTTCCTTCAAGCAATTCAAAATTCGACTGAAAAAATTTCTGATGTGTTTGAAAAAAATTTTGATAGTATAGAAAGTTCAACTAGTGAATTCGAATATAATAGTGAAAATTTATCTGAAAATAGTGATCACCAAATGGTAGATATAAAAGAAAATGATACTAATCTTGGTGATGCTCGCGAAGCTGAAAATAATAATGACCAAAATACAAATTTTAATGAAAATGATTCAAATAATGGAAGTGATGGTGTTTTTCAATCAACTCAAAATTCAATTAAAAGTATTCAAAATATTTCTGCTGTAACTGAAATAAATATTGACAGTATGGAAAATAATACTCCTAATGGATCTGGATTTGTTAGCAAACATAAAATTGAAATAAATGATTCTCAAATTTCTAATAAAATTGAAGATACTGACAAAAATGAAGATAGTACTAATCTCAGAGGAAGTCAATTTCGCCAAGCAGACAATAATGACCAAATAACGAACCTAAATGAAAATAGCTTCAACTTTAAAGGTGATCTTTCCCAACTAGAAGGAAGAGATTCAACTGGAAATTTCCAAAACATCACAACCGAAACAACGTTTGCAACCACCACATTTAATTTTTCCAAGTCTTTTGATACTCTACCAAGTGAATTCCAAAATAACACATTTGTGGACATTAAAAACTTTCCAAATCCATCACTTATAAACTCCAATAATCAAACATCAAATTTTTCAATGTGGAATAAAGATACAGATAAAATTCCACAAAATTTTAGTGCCGACACAAAAATTGAATTTAGCACTAAAACTACCGTTCCTTTAATCGTTCAGCCTGATGATACTTTTGATGATACAGATATGGAAATAAGTACATTTAATTCAAACTTAAATGTTATTAACGAAATAGCTAGACCAGAAACATCAATCAATGAATCAGAATCTGATAAATCACCATCAGGAAATTTCAAAGAAATTGACATTAATTTTGAAAACACAAATCCTGAAATAGATTTAATCAAAAGCACAACCTTGTCACCTGACACTTTTGAGAATCGTTTCAGTACATCTAATACTGAAAGCAGTTCATTTGATACTTCTAATTCTTTTTCATCAACTTCTGAAACGCCTACAAACAGGAAACTTATTGAAGGAAAGGAATTAAATCCCATATTTGAAAGTTTATCAACCGATTCTCATATAAATAAAAAAGAACTTGAAGAAACAGCTTGGAGCAGTAATGGAATTGAATTATTTAAAAAAAATGGCATTGGCTGGTCTAATAACAGTGTACCTATGAAACAAACCTTTAAACCTACAAATTCTGTCAATTTTGACTGTAAACGGTACTAATCAACATGAATATCTATTTTTTTCATTATCATACATATGTTACATAATTTGAAATAAATTTTTAATTCATTTTCAGAATTCCTCAAAGAATACCAATATGGAAGAAGTGTGACAGGAAAGCAGATTGTGAAGATGGCAGTGATGAAACTGATTGCTCATGTACTGATTATTTAAAGTTCAAACATAAATCTTTGATATGTGATGGTTATACAGACTGCGCAGATGGATCTGACGAACATAATTGCTGTGAGTATTTTTATTTTATTTTCATACGAATATATCTCGTAATAAAATTGGTTTACAAATTTTCAGACTCTTGCCCTCCAACATATTTTCAATGTAAAATTAGTAAAGGATGTGTTCCTCTGGCTAAAGTTTGCGATAGATCAAATGATTGTAAATTTGGAGAAGATGAAATCGATTGTTGTATGGATTTGTTTCATTATAATATTTTATTCTTCTAAATACATTTAATAATTTATTATATAATTTTCAGTCACACTTTTCTCTGGTAATTCTGTTTTGCTGGATAAAGATTCACGCCCCTTCCTTAACGGAGTAGGAATTTTATCTTTAAGAAAACAAGATATTTGGCATCCGGTCTGTGAAGCAATTTGGACGAATAGTAAAAAGGACCAAGCAGCCAATTTTATTTGTCAATATTTAGGTTTCGGGTTAGTCAAGTCAATTATATTTTATATCGAGTATATGTAGTAATTTTCCCTATTTCATTATATTATGTTTGATATTTTTAGAGGTTTCGATTCACATAATGTCATCGAGTTAAAATCAAACAAGTCACAAACAGGATTTGACTTACACGAAAGCCAAATTATGACGTCTAAAATGAACAAATATTTTAAACGTAGCACTGAAACCTCAATTGAAAATATGCCTGTGATCATACCACAACACTGTAATGCATTGTATATAACTTGTTCGATCAAGCATGTGGGTACTGTTTCTTCTCATTTGCAACCAACCAACATGTTTAATATTGATGAAAATCAAAATACTCTATCAATGGAACTTCAAGATATGTATTTGTGGCCATGGATTGCTAAAATTCATGCTGATGGAGAATACAGATGTCTTGGAGTACTGATAGACATATCATGGATATTGATTGAAAATAGTTGTTTAAATAATACCGTGTATGTATAAAAATTTAAAAACCAATTTTCATACTTATATAAGTGTTTTTGTTTTTTCTGAAATTTATCATTTTTTTCAGTTTTGAAAGCACTTATGTCACAGCAGTTCTTGGTACTAAAAGATTGATCCCAAATATCAGAAGCCCTTATCAACAAACTATTAGAATTGATAACGTGAATACTATTTTATTTTCAACCATCAGTTTGTTTCATCTCGAAAAGGAAGTTTTAATTTCTAGACACGTAAAACCAATTTCGTTAAATGAAAGGTATAAATGATTTTTTCTTAAATTTCTACTTTATGAAAACCATGTGTTTAATTTTTTCATTAAATTCAGTCACAAAGATAGCGATGATGACGATGTTTGCCTGGTTGTACAAATAATTGATGGAGGTCTACCTTTTTCTATTTTTCTTAATCCAATATCCCGAGATTGTGGATTATCCAATAGATGTTTTGAACGTAAAAATATTCCAGAATATTGCAAAGTAAGAATTGAAAATTGCATATATCCTGACTGTAGAATATTTTGAAACTTTTTATATTTTTGCATTATTGTTTAGCATAAAAATCACTCTCCACACCTAAATACAAATTCTTGGAATGGAATATTAGTATGCCACAAAAAATCAGGATGGTATCCAGTAGCATCATACAATGAACCATTAGGAGAATGTGGCTTCATGGGAAATATTGCTCTTCCAATTCTTTCATATAAAGAAGATGAAATAAAGATTTTAATGAGTGAGTTTTTTTTCTTTATTTTTTAATAAATACTATAAATACCATCTTATTTTCTAACTTGTTTGCCATACTGTAGATAGAAAAACTACAACCATTTCTGAGCCTCCATGTATCGGAGTTCGGTGTATTTCTGGACAGTGTATAGCCCCTATTAATATATGCGATGGCATACCACACTGTGAAGAAGCAACTGATGAAGACGACCATAATTGTGGATACAAAAGAGATTTTTGTAATAACTCTCCATACGACCAAAGTTGTGGTATGATCCTTAAACAATAATATTTATTTAATAAAAATAATGAATATTTTCAATTAATATATATTTTAACATATTTCAGGATGTAATGTTTCTGAACTAAAATGTGTCTCTGATGGAAAATGCTTACCGAAAATCACATTCGCCAATGCTATAAATGATTGTGCCGATCGTAAAGATGAGCCTGTCCCAACGACTTGCTTTTCATATCTTGAACTCACCAATCCACATAAAATATGTGATGGCATTAGACATTGCAAAGATAAAACAGATGAAGATCCGAATTACTGCAATTGCTTTGCACAAAATACTTACCGATGTCCGAATACCCAATTCTGTATTCCATATGATTTTGTTTGCGACGGTGAAAATGATTGCCCTGGTGGAGAAGATGAATTTAAATGCTATGGATTGAAATCATTCACCAACAGGTAAATTTTTAATGTTTGTTTTGATATCAATATATGCAGCTTGTTAAAAGTCCACTCATAACAAAACCTTTTTAATTATCGTTTTTCTTTATCAATTAAATTCATCTTTTTCATTTCTATTTCAGGAGAGGCATAGGAGAAGTTAGTTTACAACGACATGGAATCTGGCATCCTAAGTGCTATGATAAACCTTCTTTCACTAAATTTGAATTGGAGAAAATTTGCATGGAACTAGGTTATAGAAATGGTCATGCTTTACAGCTAGACCCTCCTGAAGACATAAAAAATAAACCGATTATTAAAGTGGTAGTTGAACCCTTCACTAACGTGTCTTTCCCGCGTGCAGTAATTTCTATGAGAAATGGAAATTATCCATATGCTTGGCCTGAAACAGTTGACATTAGTGAAAATTGTAACAGACTTTTTATTGAATGTCTTTAATTATTTATTTTTACTAAAAATTTATTGTTTTAAGCTAATACTTATTTATACAAAATTTTATGAAAAGTGTTAATTGAATATTTATGAAATATTTCAATTGATTTATGTATGGTTCAAAAGAAATTTTTCCACAAAAATTTGAAATTTAAAAAAAAATTGTTAAGAAGTTAACGTAGTTGATAATATTTTTTATCATATTAGTGTATCGAATTTTCAGCAATGAAAATTATATGATAACTAATTTTATATTGATTAATCCTAAGTATATTTATGTGCCATATAAAACATAGTTTATCAAAAAATGGATAACATAAATGCTACCACATTTTTGATTTTCTTTAAAAAAATGTTGTGTTATATATGTTACTATGAATTATTTCAATATCTTTTACACTTGTTTAAATAAAGTTTTAAGTTCTCACCTATTTTTTTTTTTCGATTTGTTAATCTTAAATACCCTCAAATTTTATAATTTCAACCAAGACTTTGGGAGCAGAGTTTGAACAATTATATTAATATTCCTTAATTAAAGAGGCAAAACTTTAAATTTAACATCACTACAAAAACTCATAGAATTATTTGTCTTATTTGATTGAATTGTATATTTCCATTTATCAATAATCTTACAATGGCCTTCCTACAAAGATAATATTATAAATTATTAAATTCAATTAAAATTTCTTGACTATCTATTATTTTGACTTACATCATCATTATCAACCATAAATATTCACTGCAAAGTTGATAATCTGGGCGGT
This sequence comes from Hydropsyche betteni, assembly GCA_028571205.2. Classification (NCBI taxonomy): domain Eukaryota; kingdom Metazoa; phylum Arthropoda; class Insecta; order Trichoptera; family Hydropsychidae; genus Hydropsyche; species Hydropsyche betteni. The sequence goes on along the minus strand of JAOXNN020000043.1, from coordinate 3,216,407 downwards.
ACCTTATCATGTGTGCCCACCACGCTTTGATAAGTGGCAGAAAAAATAAGTATCAGCCCTCATAAAATTACAAAAATTTAAATTTCTGGATTTCATTGAAAGCGAGAAATTGTTTTTTTTTTAAATATTATTTTCATTACGACACACTTTTATCGAATTTTAATTAATTTGTTCATCCGGAATATTAGGATTCCCCTTGGATATCCCCTTTTTTTACACAATATTTATTTGTATAACGGCAGTTCTCAGTTGCTAGCGAAATTATCTTTATATAATTTTCATTACGTCACACTTTTATCGAATTTAAATTAATTTGGTCATCCTGAATATTAGGATTCCCCTTGGATATCCCCTTTTTTTACACAATATTTATTTGTATAATGGCAGTTCCCAGTTGCTAGCGAACATTCAGAGAAATCAGTGCTGTGAGTTTACAATTTGCTTTACAAGTTTTAAACTTCAATTCCGATAATTTAAAACTTCAAATTCAAGTATGTGAAATCATTATTATTAATATTATTAAGACCAATAGCGGCTTGTGAAACTTTGTAGTGGAGGGACAGCAGCAATGAAAATGAAAATAGTATGTATATATGTCTCATGTACAAAATACAAAAGTGTCATCAACACACAAAAATCAAAATATGTTTTGTACAAAACTAATAAAGGAATTTAAAAAAACATACTTTATACAGATGGCTGCAGTTTCGCAGCCCTTTAGGATGAGCCGCCACTGATTAAGACCCTTATTATTAAAGTAATTTCTTATAGTTGAATTTGAAGTATAAGAACTTTATAAGTGAATCCTTATATATGATTTTTCACATTTTTTTCTGAAACTAACAAACAATTATTGGAAGTTTCTAAAACTAACCAACAACTAATTTTTAATAAATCAATCAATAAATTATTTGAGAATAAATTTTGGTTAGACGCATTAGAACCTAAATTTTAAATGGAATTATTCAGTTGAAATATGGTTATCATTTATTGAAAAAAATAATAATATACACAATCATTCATAGATGTCACTAAAAATTTAATAATTGTCAAAAATTTATACAAAATTTTTAAAAATCTAAAATTCTGGGTTTGAAATATTGATTAAATATTTTAAAATATTTACATTATTAAAATATTTAATAAATTAATTGAAATATTAAAAAAAAAAACACAAAAACATATACTGGAGGCGCCGGGCATCGATCCCGGTACCTCTCACATGCTAAGCGAGCGCTCTACCATCTGAGCTACGCCCCCGGTGAAGATATCGGTACTTAAGTATGTATTTAAACCCAATTAAAATTATTTAAATTTCAATTTTTTTTATTAAAAAAAATATAATAGAATCTTATAAAATTTGAATCATACACACAAGCAAACCAATAATTCCAACAATTAATAAACAATACATATTTTCACCGAGCCGCACATGACCAACGGTCGTAGATTCGATTAGATAGCCCAAAGGCCGATTCATACTCATTAACGGTGGTTCGTAATAAAAAGAAGCACGTGTGCAAGAAGTTCGGCATTCGAGCGCGTTAACGGCCGACGACATTCCCATCTTGAGGCTTCCAAATCGTCTTCGGATCCGAACCGTTAACCATATTGCATCCATATCGAACGCTCGATCGAATCTCATTATTCATTTGAACTCGAATGCACTACGGACTCGACAGAGTGGGGAAATAGCGAAAATTTACGCGTTTTTTTCGCTTTTCGGGTTGTTTAGATAATGACGGTTCTGAAAACGATTCGATTCGTCTGAATTGATGCGGCGAAGATGGTATTAGACGATGCCGAGGTGGCTTCGAAGCCAACGGTCCTCGAGGTCGTCAACCTCGAATGGCGATCATCATCGATTCACCTCACACGTACCGGCTATCATCTAGCGATGGTCCACCTGTTTGGAACGTTTGATAAATTACGCAATCGACCAAAAACAATCGTTGACGAATTCCGTAACAGTGACCGAATGCTCTAGATTTCGAAGGGACGGTCTGCTTACATTCGATCGCCCTTTCGAATTTTAAACGTTTCGATTCGACGTTGTCCAGTTGAAATCGAAAATTTGCATTCCTCCGCATCTCCGCATCTCTCGACAACAAGCAAATCGCGCGTAAAACGAACGACTCCGTACACTTTGTTACCAAAAGAGAAAGCATGTGTCCACCTTCGGACGGCATACCTGTCCAGTCGGTGATTAACAGGACCCGCTGGAATTCGACCAGAATGAGGACGTCGAGGCTGAAACTTGGCCAGCTCGCGTTTGTTGTTCAGTTCATCTCTTTTTTTTACGAGTGCGAGTCTCACAATTTCGTCGTTTGCAAATTTTTGAGTTATTCGTTCGAAAGCGGATCGGTTATAATTTTTAATTTCATACGAGCCCATTTAGCATAAAATTGTTTATTATTTCACAAAAATCTTTTGTCAATCTTTGCTAAATATTTATTGCGTGTTTAATCTTAGTAAGTGACAAAATGTCAGGTAAAGTTTCCGGTGGGATTCAATATACTTCTTCGTTCTCATATTATTTATCTGTTAACAAGAAGCAAAGAAAGATTACTGTCGGTGCAATTGCATTGTTATCAATAATCCTTTAAATCTATTATAATTTTTGTCGGTATACTGCAAAGTGATTGCTTCATCTCCGTGAGAATTGTTTCTGTTCCTTAGAATATTTTTTACATGCATATATATTATATTACATTTTTGAGAATCCTTAAGCTACCTTTAAAACAAAATTCTTTATTTTTACGACCGAATTAAAATTTTCAATAGACATTTATGCACACTAAACATGTCAATAATTTTTATGCTCATCGACGCACTTTCATTTATAAATGTTAATACGTAATTTTCCTATGAAATGAATTATAACTTTCTAAACCATTCAATCATATAATAAATGAAACGACCATCGACTGAAATTATCTTACAATTAACTTGATTCTGTCATTTTCACATTTCATAAGATTCTCCGTCGGGTATTTCAACAAATATATCATCAACCAACTATTAGATATAATATATCCGAAACTATCGTAGAAACGCAAAAAACTATAACATCCTCTTCGCATTACACAATCAAAACATAACAATTACCGAATCCAACCAAAATAAATCACACCTTACAATATTACCATTCCACAATTGTATGGGAACCAATTAAGCTCTTCAGAAGCCTTTTGCCAACACTACTTCCGCCGCCGATGAAAACATTGAACTTGATATTCGTGAGGAAAACACCGAGTTATGAAACCCGAGGCCTTCATCAATTATTCATTCGCATTGACTGAAGCCTTTTGCATCGCATTTCCTTTTATATTTATTAGAATTTTCTAAACGAAGGACATGAAACAAAGGAGAAATCCCTGTTTCGCAGAAGTTTCAACGATCGATGAATAATCTCATGTGAATATCGCAGTTTAATCTGCTTTTCCTATCCTATAGGTCAAATTGGGCCTCGGGCAGGCCTCGAGATTTTCTCGAGGTTCATTGTTGCAAAATCGTTATAAATCAAGAAGTGAGATTTTTTGAGTTTGAGCTTTTAGTGTGTTACGTGAACGGATTTTGGGATTTCTCACAAAGTTCAAGCGAAGGTGAATCACTGTGTAATTAAATAAATCATTACTTAATATTGATTAGTTTTTTAACATTCTTATCTTTTAATTGAATATCATTAACTTTTATTAATCATATTCAGTTAATTTTGCAATTACAATATAACGGAATTCAATGAATAATTAAACATTCTCTTAAATAAAATAAGTATTAGCATATATAGATTATAGATAAATCATTCAAGATCTATATTTATTTATTTTTATTTGTATTAAATTACAGTATTTAAGTCGTTCAAAAATGCTAATCACACTAAACAGTTAATACCGTTTCAATTCGATCAGATAATCCCCTACGTATAATAGTGGATTTCTGTGTGTTCGTCTGTCTGTCTGTTCGGATGACGCTGCCAACTTTTTTTCTCTCCTTTTTATGATGATGATGATGATGATGATCTCCTATATACAATAGCGGATTTCTGTGTGTGTGTGTGTGTGTGTGTGTGTGTGTGTGTGTGTGTGTGTGTGTCTGTGTGTGTGTGTGTCTGTGTGTCCGTCCGTTCGATGACGCTTGCGAATTTTTTGCGAATATGGTTTTTATATGAGTATACAGTTAACGTCTATAATATGATGCTTATTACCTACTGTCTCTGGCTTCGCCTATATGTCGAAATTGTGTCAATAACAAATGAACTGGTTTTATTAATTAAATATTAAATATTCAAATCGAGTACGGGCATTGGGCAGCCTCTACCTCTGGCTTCGCCTATATATCACAAACAAATAACAAATGAACTATTTTGATTTTATTAATTAAATATTCGAAATACGACTTGGGCTAGCGCGGTAAGGTATAGCCTAGACTGCCGCATTTGTTTGGCAAGGCCTTGTCCTGCA
>JAOXNN020000043.1:3133375-3211524 GCA_028571205.2 Hydropsyche betteni | reverse complement strand
TATACGCATAAAGACCATATACACATGAAGAATAATTTTATAGACGCAAAAAAATAATCGTATCGACGCGTCGTTTTTAAGTCATCAAACAGAAACACGCACAGATATCCGTGATTATATATAGGTTATAACACTTCTCGCTTAACTTCCTCGATTGTTTCATAAAAAAAACAAAACCTATAATTATTCATTAACAGTAAATTTTATTTATTTATTATTTTTTAAATTAATCTCAATTGCAAACTTTTAAAGAAACGAGAATAATTTTATAAAATCATCTATCAAAAAAAAAATTTTTTTCACAATTTTTTTTAATTTGACATCCAACACTTCAATATCCAAAATCAACAACCAACCCAACCCACCGCAAACCCACCAACCGCCGCTTCCCCGTCCACCCACCATACAATCGCAAGAATGTGTGCGTACGCGCTCAACACCGGCACTCGCCTCTCTACCTGGCGTATTATATTATACAGGTTATTGTAAATGTAGAAAGACCTCCTCGGGCACCGGTACAGCCTACCTGTCCGGCCAGTGTTGAGGTGGCATCGCCGCCGCGAGGAGCTTTCCGGCTCCCCTTCAGGGTGTTTTATGTTAACACCCTTCGACCAGCGCGACTGTCCGCACGACATGGTGCCCGCTTGACCGATCGAACTAGACGAAGTTTCATTTTGAATTTCGAGTGTTGATAGTTGTTGGTGTGCTTCGCGTAGTGTGCTCCCGACGTCGAAGAGGACAGGAATTGGGAATACACGCTTTTGAGGTGAGACGTTTACCTGTCGGTGTACCTTCGCGTTTGTATTATTTTCCTGTGCTTGTGAGTCATCATCAGTGGGGGTGGTTTTTTTTATGTCCGCTTCGATGCAAGTGTCGAGAAGCGGATGTTGGAAGTTTTGTGTTTTTTTTTTTGTTTTTGATACGCGTTTTGTTCGTTTATTGGATTGTTTATAGATTACTGTTAAATAGGCCCGATGTTGACAACATCGGCTGTGGATTTGTTAAGAAGCGGAAAACGACAAAATGTGTGCACGATTTGAATATTTAATATTTAATTAATAGAATCGAAAAAGTTCGTTTGTTATTTGTTTGTGACACATAGGCAAAGCAAAAGGCAGTAGGTAATTAGCATCATATTATAGACGTTAACTGTATACGTATATAAAGTTTATATCCGCGAAAAAGTTGCGAGCGTCATCGAACAGATTCACAGACGGACACACAAATCCGTTATTATATATAGAGGATAGGGAATTGCTGCATGAGTTTACGATATAGTGCTATATATAAATTTATTTTTTAAAAATTAAATAAAAAAATAAGTTTTTTAGTTTAAAGTAAACCCCCCTATAATATCATGATAGATTCCACGTTATAGGGGGTTAAGGTTTTTCAATTATAATTTTTTTTTGACATTTTTACGTGTTAACTGTTGTTTCAAATGCATTTGAAAAAAATTTGAATGCGTCTGAACGATATAGGGGGGTTTATTGTAATACTATGTAATGTTTATTCATAAATGTCAATTAAATAAATATTTAAGTACTTACTTAAAACTTTATAAAAATATCATCTTAATTTTTGAGTGATTCTATAAAAAAATTGTAATAAAAAAATAACACTTCCTACATATTAGTACCAACTATTAATATATTAATTTATATTGTTAACATTTAACGTATAAACATATCAACAATTTCGAAAGCAAAAAATAATATAATCACAGAGTCGAAAAAATAAATATTTCTTTAGATTTATAACATAAGAGATTGTCTCAAGGTTTCGAATTTTTAACATTTTGCCGATCAATAAAAAATTGAGACGTTTTATTTGTTTCGAATCTGAAAAGTCATCGGTTGCTTAATCGTATTCAGATTATGAAAACATGTAGCATTTGCAAAACCGATAATTTCATAATTAGAAATTTTATTGGAAATCAGACGCACGCTTCATCGGATCTATAGAAATCGCGTTTCAGCCTTTGCATTTCGATTCGATACGGTTTTTTTTTTCAGTGACGCGCCACACCTCGATTCGTGAAGAATCGCTGGCCATCTTCAGGTCTTCAGGCGATCAGGCCCGAGACTGGCAAATCTGGTTTCTCGAAATTCCCATTTAGGCCCAGGCCGGTTTTCGATTAATTTTTACTCGGCAAAAGTATCACGACACATATCCGAAAAAGAATTATGTCGTTTCGTAAAATCGGGGATGGCAAAACGAAACCGTCACGTGAGCTTTTTGATCATGCCGCAAAATCGGGTTGTAGTTATAAAAATTTATGCCTTGTACACTTGTGTTCGTTTATGTAAGATCACTATCGATACTAATGCTCCATTTCGGATATGTGCCTCAAGGTAGAAATTCTTCGACAATTAATATGACTAAACGGTTGCCAAATACCATTTTATACTATTGACAATGATGTATTCAATCTTAAATGGGTATAATAGGCGTTTAGAAAAACTGTTCTATTTCATTCGCTGGTTTAAGCTTTCTATTTTCGGATAAATGATGTGAACACGCAACTAGAACCATTTATGTGTTATTATTATGAGCGCGATGGTAATGCGAAAATTATGCGATTCTTGAATAACTGTAAGTAATTATTCTCGCTCGTATTATGCAGCGATAAAAAATGAATAGAAGCAATAGCAGATTTATGAGTTCAAACAGTCGCTTCTGAGATGCATCGACAATCAAATATGCATTACGAATTCAATGTCAAAATCAGACGATTTTCGCACGCGAACAACACTGCGAGCTCAGCCGAGTCATTTTCGCCAGATTAGAAATCGTAAAGTCGACAATTTTCTACCTATTGTTATGACATTTTGTATTTCATCGATGTTGAAAAATCGAGTACAACGATATGCGGTATAAATAGTATTTTTTTTTTTTTTAGTTATTCGGGTGTGTCGAACGGCGTTGAATATCAATGCGACATCAAAATTCTAGTCGCATTTTATGACGGTTTGAAATTTTCAAACCAACGGTTGGATACGTATCTTAATGTTTACGCATTGGAATTTTTTCGTTTTATTTTTTAATTTAAGAATTTTCAAGTATTTCATTTTCATGATTAATCGATTATTATTATATTTGGGTTTGAGCAATCCCCACGCGTTGAAGTTTCTGATTTTTTGTTTTATTGAATGAATTCTGCATGAAAATTTTTATAGCCGATAATTTTCAACATGAACAAGTGTGAACCGAACAATTTTCTCGATATTATAAAGTCGAATCTTTATTTTTGAATTGTAAACGTTCGCAATTTTCCTACACGTCGTGTGTGTATTAGCATAATGACTCTTTGAAGCGTACGATTGAGATTCGCGAGAGTAATACCAATGTTGGTTGTCGACGACTGGAATGTTGCCTCTCAAAGGAGACCTTGAACTTTTTGGTCTCACCCACCCGTTATAAATGCCGAGATGACTAGATGGCTAGAATAGTGCCTGTTATGTCCTCACTATAATGCGACCCAAATATTAATTCAAATATAATATCAAACAAAACAATGCATATTGAAATCAAAAAGAATTAAATGCATATGATATTATTGTTTGTTGTATCTACATTCTGTATATTGATTTAAGATCATTTATCTTAGAAAACTGCTTTTCAAATACTTCATTATTGTCAATAACACGATTACGCTTTTAGCAAAACATGAGTTCGTCACCAAAATGAATGAATTTTTATCTCTCATGTGAATTCCTTAGAGCTTTTCAAGTTTTAAAATCTACAGATTACACGAATACCACATTCCTCCTTTGAAAGCAACGACAGTATCCTTTTCTATTGTAGTTTCAGGTACAGGTAATTCGTTCAGGTTTCACCTGTAACTATATATTAGTGGAACGACCATTCTGATCTCATAAATTATATTATTTACCATATAAATTTCCAAGTATTTTTTTTTAATTGAGTCAAATGGTTACGGAAAATACGTCTGATTATTTTGAAAACTATAACACTTTACCTTATTGCGGTTTAGTACGTATACGACTCAAGCTAGTACATAACTGTTCTTGCAAATGATCTCATTTGCATCTTGTTTCTAAGCGGCCCTTGATATAAATACGATTCGAAGTAAACGATAGTTAAAATTTTTAATCGATATTTCTCTATTGTGTTCATTTTACACGATTGCTTTCTTTTCGCGCAATTATGCAACGGTTCCAATCTGAAACCGCTCATGAAAATATTATCGATTGTTCACGTGAATCTCACGAAAATTTTAGAAATGCCTCTATTGATGCACCTTTCGGCGAGATCTGAAGATCGTACCTACGCATAAATAAATTTATTCGTAGACAATGCCAATATGTTTATTTTTTACTTTCACCTACTTTTACTCGAAACACGATCGTGATTGATTCGGCGCTATAAAGATTTATAATTCGAAAGTCGACCTTAATGTATGCTATTTCGTGGATTGGATTGAATCCAGATTTTGGTGCAGTTTTTCCCTTATTAAAACCGAACATTTCAATATAATCGAATGATTTTTTTTCTAGCAATTAAAATCTAATTATAGCCAGAGTTTGCAGCATTATTTTTATTAAAACACTTATTATTTCGTTGTTAAATCTTAATTGTGCAATTCGATAATAAATCTGAACGCGCTCGTAGCGTGAGAACGATTCGCCGCGATGACAACACAAATTTTGTTCATTCGGACTTAATAATTGTTGTTTTTTTTCCGAGACGAACTCCGTTGAATGCTTAAATTTTCTTGTCCACTCTTATTGAAATTTCGCTCACGAGATGAAGCTAATCGGCTTTTTTCGTACAAGACCGATTCGTCTGGGCAACGTATGTTTGGCAATTTCGTTTTGTAACTCGATAATAGTATTACGTGAGCGACTATCTAAACATCCAATTTGAGAAATCAGATTTTGCTCTATGCCATTTGAAAGAAATACTCCGAAATATTTGAATATTAATTTTCAGTGAGGAAATGTTTTATACTTTTGCGGAAAATGTTAGTTTTGTCATCGCATGTCTTGTGCGTCGTCACGCTATTCCATTACATGCATTTCGATTTCATAAAAAAAATGATTTATGCAGTTCAATAGCATTATTACAGATAATTCAATTTAAATTAATATACAATTTATATGTTAAATAGATACAAACATTTCTATTGATAATATGCATCCGCAAATTCAAATGTGTGTTAGATATTGATTTAAAATTGAAATTCTATCGAATCTTACAAAGACTCAACACAATGAAATATATTTCAATAATTAATTTTGTGATATAAAATCTCTATGGGGTCACAGATAGTTCAACCGAGTTTCTATATAGTTTATTGCCCTAAACGATGAATATTCATGAGAACTTCTAACATCAAATGCATTTTACAACACACATAAACACAGTAATGAATTAATTTTACGATATATAAAAAAGTATTTAACCGCAATTAACATTATCAAAATGCGGTATGGGAACGCCCCAAGTTTGTTAACTTATCACTGCAGTGGTGTAGTGGAGCTGGAACAACGTTTCGGCACTTTTTTTAAATATGAGAAAAAAAATTACAACGGAAGAATGATTGTTTATATTCTGTGAACGTTTATTCGAAAAAATAATTGGAACAACAATTTGGTCCATTTCTTTATGTCTTTTGTGACATTGTAACGAAATATTTATGTTTGTTTGCATTTTCATACAACCGGCCGATACTATAACCACGGATATCTGCGTGTCTGCCTGTTCATCTGTCTGTTCGTTCGAATGACGCTTGCGATGTTTTCACGAATATGGTCTTTATGCGTATACAGTTAACGTTTATAATATTACGCTTATTATCACTACCTTTGGCTTTGCCTATATGTCAAAAACAAATGAACTATTTTGATTTTATTAATTAAATATTAAATATTGGGTGCACATTTTGGGTTCACACAATCGGGTTTTCACATTTTATCGTTTTCCGTTTCTCAACAAAACCACAACCGATGTTATTAACATCGGGCCTATTTACTAGTTAGTCCAATAAAGCACGTTTTTGAGAATGTCTGCGATTAATATTAAATATTATTTTATAACACAAAATAAGTCGACGAACACGATATAACTGAGGATCGAAAAGGACCATCATAAATATGACGTTACTTACAGGATTAGCAAATACTATAAAAATGAAATGTTCTAAAAATTACCCTTATTTGATTTGATGTTTAAAAAAATCTTGAAAAAAATTTCGGAGGGTAGTGAAAAAATAGAACGTTTCGGCACTACTTTTTCCAGTACTACATCACTGTATCAATGCAAAAAGCGTACAAAACTTCGAACGATCCGCTCGGTTGGCCATACCGTGGTTAATTGCGAAATTGGTAATTAGTATTTCATACATAACGAACACATACGGTTCGTGTGCCTTCGTGACGCGCATAATGTATGGGCGTTTTAAATAAGTGCAATTGCATTCTGGAGGAAACCCAACGCATCGCTGCACCGGCGAGTTAATTGTTTCATAAATTGTTATATCGCAATGCGTAATAGTATCTTCGTTTTTGTAATGTGCACGTGTCGGGTGCTTCGACTTTAAATTCACGTACCGATTTGTGTTTAAAAGGTAGTTGAACTGGCGATCGACCGTTAAAATATCCATATACGCTCGCGGAAACGTATATGATCGTTTCCAGTATGATTTGTATTTTTTTATAATATGCAATGTGATTCATCGTGTTTCGAAATGTTAAATATTATTTTTAATATCGTCAATGTATCGATTTTTTATAAAAAATTTGGTATATCATGTATGAAGATATAAAAAAATACTTTTCATAAAAAACTTGTCTATTTATCATAAATTCGCTTTTATAATAATGTCGTTTATATTAAATCGATTAATATGCGCATTGATAATTAAGGATCAACATTTTTCGCGTAGGATCCATCAAGGCCGTTTATATAACAATTTTTTTAACGCCTGTTTCGAATCACTTTTCACGTACAATTTTAAAATCATTGATCATACAAATTCACATAATGAAAATTTATTAGTGTACAAAGGATAATTCATAGCTTCCACACGTTCGAAAGACGTGGGCATTATGAGCAAGTAGGTGTCGCAGTGGAATGCATTTCCCAACATTTCGTGCATAAATTAATACATCAATTCTCTTATAAATCAAACGAAACATGTTTTTAGCCGATTCATGAAACGGTTTGCGAAATCCGGATTCATGACGAGACTTCACATAAAAAACGGTGCAGTTGCGAGTCAAGCATACTATAATGAACTCTTTCACATATTCCACTGGTCCTAATTAGCTGACATCCGCATTTCAGATGCCTCCTAATCACCCAAAGATGTTATCTTACGAATATTGCGGATAATATATTCGTTAAAATAAACATTGATTGCGTAGAATTCGAAAGCGCATTATAAGAAGAACGGGTGTCCCGTTACACGTTGGGTTTCCATTCACGTGGAATTTTCTCATGTGACATCGATGAGGCTCGATCAATTTTTGGGGCAGTTCGGACGAGGTCGAATTCCTCAGGAGCCGGTTGTAGGCTTCTTATCAATTTAATTCAAAAAATTTCTATATTTGGATATATCTATACGTTCATATGAAAAGATCTAAAAAAGAAAATTAACGTTTATGAATCAATATTTTTATCATTTTATGAATTTAGTTATTCGAAATATTATAATTTAATATCAGATTGTAGTTGTTTGGATTGAGTGTTTCGGAAAATTTCACTTTTGTTCGACAGTTTTGTGATTTCGATTTCGAATACAGATTTAAAGGCGAGATCAATGGTGCGTATCGATATCGATTTAATGTATATTTTATTTTGATTTTCTTTCAAATGTATAACTTTATTATGCTATTGATTGAAGCCTTGTTCAGTTGCCATTACATTTTTTTTTTATACAATTTATTCGATCGTAGACTTTTCTCGTTTGGAATTTTATGATATCACGTATTTGATACAGACAATTTATTTTATGCTCGTAGACACAAAAGCACTATTAAAAAAATCTAAATTAAAAACGTATATAATAATATACATTTCTATATATGTATGAATTTGTCTAATTATAAAATCAATTATTATGTAAAGAATATGAAAAATGGATAGGTAAATATTTGTCCTCTCTCATTTCCATTATGAAAAATCAACGTTCACATTTCTAAACCAATTAATCAAACTTGATTATTATAATTTATTATTTAACTAACGTATTTACAAATATTAAATTTTCGAGTGTTCGCATTTCTATTTAATGATTGTGAGCATTACCATATGATTCATTTCAACAAGTTCCTGTTTTGAGCTGGCGTGTCGACAAGTGTGACGAGAAAGTTAATGAATCGATCGTCTTTTTTTCTACGAAATGTATTTTCTTTTAGCGATTTTTTCAACGAATAGTTTACTTTCAAACCAAATATTCGCATTAATAGATAAATATCTTCATTTTAAAACAGTTTAAAAAGTACGTAAAACCATCGAGAAGAATATTGTTGATTTAGGTCATAGTTCGCTCAATTCTAACATTTTAAAACGTCTCAACACTTTGTGAAATGTTTTGGATTCAATTATAATCAACAATCAATTTAATTATGACAGAATAATCGTCGTTTCTTGACAAAGTAGACGTTCCGGCGCCATCGTTCAAACGGCACAGTTGAATTTTCTAGGTCAAGAGCGACATTTGTATGACGCGCACTTCGTAAAAAAGACACTGTTTAAACATAAAAAAACTTCAAAGTAATCTTTCAAAATGTGTGCTTTCCGGTCTTTCTACAACCTTCATCGTGTGACTTTTAACTTCGACCGAGGCCGACATACGAATTAAGGATAACGAAAAAAGTAACTGTTGCACACGATACGGTTATCGGTTCAATTTGTGAACTTCGTCAAATAATCTACGAAAACGTTTAAAACGTGCACATTTTAAATTTTCTAAAATGTAACTAGGCGCTTTCCAGAATTACTTTTGTAAATGTGTTTCTTGGCATTGTTTCGCAGGTAGAAAGTCTATCGATATCGTAATGTCGATGATGTGTGTGCATTTTAAAATTTCGTCCACTTTCTTATTCTGTTGGTTTGGATTCAGTCGTCGTTTGTCCGGTAAAATAGAAACAGGGTGCTCATACTGTCGTATCATATTCAAAAAGTACAGAAAAAAGTAAGTAAAACGTCTCGCTCTTGTAAGATATTATCCAATGTTGATTTTTATTTAATGCGCGCCGAGATTATCTCAATTACATGTTACTGCTCTAATAACCGAACGCGCACGAACTTGTTTCTAAAGCACACATATAATAGTGGAAAAAACGAAAATATTTTAATTCAATTATTTGAGCGAGTTAATTGATCTATTTTCAGCGAATTTCCCGCAGAGGTCAGTCAGCACTTTTTCAATTTTCCGCACTGATTATTCATAAATTACTTGTTTGTTTTCTTATATAGGCTCGTTTTTGGTTTTCTTTTAAAATTTGAGTAGTCGGTGATTGTTTTGAGTATCAAAAAAAAGTTAACCGCATTTACGATACCCAAATTAAACGTGATTCTTAACTAGTTTCTCAACAATCCCGTTTAGGTCTGGACCAGTAACCCTGTATCCTAAATCTAACGGTATCCTTTCAGTATCATTATGTTTTATGACAGCTAATCCGTGGGTAGTGATTTCAATCTACAATGCAATGAATATGATTATAAACCAGGCTGTATAAATATCTCGAATCGTTTGCTATATAAAAAATGAGTTATTCTTCGAAAGGCCTTATGTCACAAAGCAAACTTATTGGGAAATAATAAAAATACAATCAGTAAAGACACAGGAAACTCACAGTCGTTAAGCAATCACGAACCATTGTCAGTGTTTTGTATTGTTCAAATTTAATTATCTCAATCTTGTGACATTGTTTTCGCATGTAGATATCGCGATTGTGTATTTTTGCGGAATCCGTTCGGTGATATTTTAAGCCTTTCTTTGCAATGATGTCGCATTACGGTCGGCTTAAGTGTTTAAATACAAAATGGCATTATTTTACCGTTTACAAACCACTTAAATAACGCTTTGCCGTTATTGACTGTTTCTGGGTCATGTTTTGCTACAAATAACGCCAAAGATATTTGAAGGAATATTCAGCTTTCAGCTCGAAATTTTCTCAAACAAAATGTTTAATTTCAAGTGTACTTATCCGAAATAACTAATGCAAATTGGGATTTTTGAATCGCGGAGGTTTTTTGTTCACCCACTCTAACGTGTTTTCCGCATAGTTTCTGCAATGTGAGCAAAATTCAAAAAAATTACGCGGATGATTTTCGGGTCAGGGTCAACATCTTTGATTTCTTCAAAAACGACGATAAATTTTGCCAGCATCACTCCCGAAATGTTATGTAGAAAAAGTGATGTCATCGCCAACGGTCATTTCAAGTCATTATTCAAATGACAAACAAATTTTATTTAAAAGCGAAATTCTCGAATTGTGATTCATACAATGCGAAAGTGTTTTGATCATTTTTAAATTTAAATTTATCCCATAAATTAGTTGACATTTGACTGACGACATTGTTTCGATTCAATTAAATTTTATTTCCGACTTAATTAATATTTAAAATACCAACGATGTGAATATGTGATGAAACTTCCCAGTATTTTATACTTGAGGATATAATTAATCAAATACATATTTGATACGCTTACATATTGTAATTTTCACACATACGTAACTCTCTCGTGTCAAAGATCGCCAACGATACGTCGAATTTTTTATCGATAACCCCATCGTCATTATTAGACGATTGTTGTGAAGTCAATTTCAAAACCTCGAGTTCGTTCTCGTTGGCAATTTATGAAACGGTAGGCGACGCACTTAAACACGCTTTCACTGATTATATGCATGAAGAATTGCACAACAATTATTTTTTTCTGCCTTGAAACAAAGTCCTAGCCACTCGTTTTTTATCAACGTCGATTCTTCATTATATCTTACATAATAAAACACCATAATCGTCTTCGTGGTTGTTATATTGAAACTCTTCTCATGCAAACGAAGATGCGCATGTATGAACGTAACGGAAACGTTTCGATACCGTTTTTTATTTCCTGAAACGTTCTTCGATCTGTAAGAATTTTAAGATTTTATTGTAATAATCGATTATGAAACTTCGGCGCATAGTTAAGGCAACCGTGTTCATTGTTTGGCGAAAATTCACCGAATCGACCGTAACAATTCGTGTCGCCATTGTTAATTTGTTTTTTTTTCACGTAACCGAAACTCTTTGACTTTACTTAACTCGGTTTAATTTCGTTCAGGTTCCCACGGCGCATTGACAATTGCCTAACGATTGTGTGAAGTATGATTTTTCTTATTCAACGCATATATTTTCGTTTGATTACGAGAATCTGTTGTGTTTCGCTAATTTGTTATTTACAAATGTGTCATAATTTTTTGAGGTCATTCAACGTGAATTTCAACTCGTTTGCTATATAAATATTAAGTAAAATTTTATATATTATTATAAAAAAAATCGCAATTTTTTTATAAAAAAATAAAATAGGCTTAATACTTTTCAGATCATGTATCCAAATAAATCTAATCATCTATATAAATAAAAATTCATGTATGTATGTGTTTGTTATGGTTATCTTGACTACTTATTTGATCCCAATTATATTTTGTAAATATATTAGATACATATTTTAAAAAGTTTTAATATTATTTATATTATTTTAAAACTCAACCTGATGATATTTTAAAATGAAAAACAACGCCGAGCCTGAACAACGCCTGCTACCCGAGCAACACCGAGTACAATCCACTAGCTATAAATTCTGATCTATTACTATAAATTTGGACCATCTAATATTTATTCTGGTTGCTTGAATTCCGACCAATGTTTAATATAAATCCAGATCATAATCATATTGAGATTCTGACCCGAAAATACGAGCCTTTAATTGTTTTACGTATAATTATAAAAAGCGAAAACGTTTTTGCCCCATCTATATTATTATATTAATTTCATACTTATAATCAGCCAATTATTTAAAAAAAGACATTAACCAAATCACTCACATATTCTTTTAATGGGCGAATTTTTGCACAGAGAAAAAACGTACTTCCGCGATCACGTTTCGAAACTTTTAAACTCGTTACGTTTACGCACGCGTTCCCGCCGCGGCGAAATTCAAATTGCGAAACGCCAAACGAAACCGAGGGAAACGAAACTAAATCCCAAAAAAAAGGCGGCAAATGAATTATTTTATTTGTTATAAAGGCGCACGTTGCGTCGGGCACAAGAAGCGCCACAATGGCGGCGGCGCGGGAAAATCGATTCGCGCTCAAAAAGTGTGCCAACCTAACGCGGTGAGAACTGGCGCGGTTGCGACCCGAGATATTCGTCATTGATATTTGTGGGATTCGAAAATCATCGAGTCCCATAAATTACATACGAGCACTTCTCGTATTATCGTGGACTCGAAGGAGGCGGCCATTTTGTCACGCCGAGTTGCGCCATCGACGGTTTTTTCAAATCATTCTTGTGTGTGGTTTCTGTTGCTAAAATGAATATTAAAAAAATCTCATTTATTTCATACAATTTGACAGTTAATACTGCATCATCATTGACGCATCTGCGCTTGTTATATGTTCATTATTTTATTGAAGGTTGATCCGTTGTGAAACAAGTGTAAAATATTTTTCTTCCATAAACAAAATCCATTTACAGAAAATATAATTTCGAAACAACAACGCCTCTTCACTTCATTTTCTAGACTTATACGAAATCGTTTCGATATCCGTTTATTTATGACAATGCTCGGCGGCAATTTGCAGATTCTTGACCTCAAAAGTGCTATCGACCGTAGAAACAGTACTGGAAGTAAATAATAATACGACATGGCGTGCAAAAAATGCGCTGACCTCGATGACTTACCTGTCTTTAGTTCTCAAACACAGCCTTTTATACATAGTCCTAAAAAAACCGTCTGTGAATAATCGATCGTTTAAAAATATGCGGAACACAAAATTAATACGCGAAAAGTGAAGGTCGGTTTTTCGGCGAAAACTATCATCAATCGAGCATCGCGAAAATTTCGACCGGTTTCTAAAATGCATTCAAAACGCTCGCACAATTATTTATTGTAGAAACGTGAAAGACTTTTTTTTAATTCGCTTTGAAAAATGCGGTTGTTCAAATGTTCACATAGCGGTACCAAATAGAAGAAATTTGAAAGCAAAATAATAATAGACGGATTTGAATCTCGTTTGCATAATTTGTACGCAGACTCGTTTATGATTCCAGTATTTTCACGAATCAAATAAAGATGCGATAACATCTGCAGATGGTATATTTTTATATAACGATACTAATTTTTTTCATTTTTTGTTACAGAAGAAGCCAAGATGTTGATCAGGCACACGGCGGTCCTGGCGGCCGCCATTTTGTTCCTGACGACCATCGATTCGACCAAATCAGAGGTAAATTATAATTATTTTCAATTACGAAACACAAATAAACACAAAAGCGTAAACAATGAACCGATTCAATCGGTTGTTCATGAAAATTAACCGTTTTTAATCCATTACGTTCACCTGTATTGGACCGAAACTGTCCGCCCATTGTTTTTCGATATTTTTATTCCATGTCGTTTTTTCGATTGCGCAAATAGAATGTTAATAACCTTGCCGGCCGGTCGCGGAACTCTAAACGTTTCTTGTCTATGAAAATTTGAATTTTCACGAGCGATTAGTCATCTGTGTTCCATAACACGACATGGAAAAATCGGAGTAACTCGATTGATTAGCCGCCATGAAATTAGTACGCGATGGTCTCGATCCGTCGTAGGATTATTTATTTGTTCGGATCAACCATAAATCGATGTATTAAATTTGGTTGATGGATGATGACGCGTATCGAAAAACTTTGTCGCTTCTAGCGCTTTTTTTTCAAAGCGTAACGAATTTCTTAAATGAAAATACCCATTTTTTTCAAATGAATATTCAAACTCGTTACTTGGTAACGATTCTTTTTTATGATTTATTTATTTGGTAATTTTCTCATGAGGCAATAGTTAGAGCGAGAAGCTATTAAAAATGAATTCAATATTGAGCGATAAGGCTTTGTAAATAACTGAACATTTCTCGATTATTATACCGTTTTATAATAAAAAAATTATATGCGAAATGTCGAATCTTAAATACCATTCACTGAACAAATGCATAATCCAGCCCACGCATTCGGCTTCCTACGCGTTCGAAAAAAGATTATTATCGTTTCAGGAAAACGTATATTGTGTTTTTAAATATTTTTCAGACGAGGCTGTTCGTGCAGAAAAACGAAATGTTTACTTTCTTCCTCGTTTGCCGAATCGCCGATAAGATGGAAACGCTGACCGTGGGCTATTGTTTCGGCCAGAGCCACTTTCGTTGTTTTTACGGTCGATAAACACGCTCAGATAAATTCGATACAATTAAAAATGCTACTACACGTTATCAGCAACTGTCCATCTTTATACAGAAAAAAAATCGAAAGAAATAATCGCTGAAAAAATCGCGAATGTGGGTCGCGAACGGGAGAAGAAATCTGATGAGACTTTTTCGCTCCCACGATTAACTTTTCATCGATCAGATCATTGTTGATATAAATTTTTAATTTTGATATGTATATTTATAGATGATTTAATCGAAAGAAGTGAGTTTTGTCCAAACTAATTCGGATAAACAAGAACGACTTTACAATAGATGGACGATCTGTCGCCTCGAGACAAGAAATATCGTTCACTTGTCCAATATACTTTTTTTAATACAAAACCAGTTTAGATACAAATGTGAAACATATCAAACGAAAAAATCGAACAGATTCGACGAAAACGAATCTATTATATTGACTATTGAGAAAGTTTAATTGATTATCGAAGGTGAACTTATACGTTCAAGGTTAACTTATACGTTTTTTCAGATTTATTATCTCCAGATCAATGCACACTTAGGCACTATTTATAAATGATAACATATTCAATTCATTTATGTAAATTTTCCGATGTAAACGACCATTCAACTAAAGGCCAAGGTGTGTAACATAATCAGCTGATATCATTCGGAAATAGTAAGTCCATATAATGTTGAATGTGGGGTTTTCGATTTTATATAAACGTTTGCATATATTGAAACCCCAGTTCTGGTTTGCTTAGAAACCTGAAAGACACGCAGGAATCCCAAAAGTGGGTTTGTAAAGCTGAATTATTGCTGGAACTTTGGTAAATCGGACAACGATTGCAACACAGATCAGATTTAGTATAACCTACGTATTGCAGATCGATTTTTAGTTGACTGTTGAAAAAAATCGTCTGTTTTCAAAGTAGAGAATTCGTGACTGTCTGTACGTATCTAACATGAAAATCGAAAGTATATTAATTTTACATGTCTTTTTTATGTCTCAAAGTGTATTGCGTTCTTTGGAACGTTTTCATTTTGTTATAGATATAAGCAATTTGTTTTATCGCGATCTAATTCATTCTTGTTTTATTTTTTCAGGATAACATCTTCACTTGTCCAAATGGTGAGTTGATTTTATTTATTAAAATGTAAATGGTTTTTTTTATATCTTGATCGAGATATTTATAATTAACACACATATCCAATTGAATCCGGTATCATCATCATTATAACATCAAAATCAGTTCAAAAAGTTTGAATATTAAGAACCAACTTTATAGTCTCAGACTAAAGCACAATCTCATCTAACTTCTGACCTCCCGAATATCGAACAACAATCACATTAACATAAATCTTTCTGAATAACAGTAAAATGCATTTTTTCACGACCATCGACCACAAATTTAAAGTTCAAGTTTGAATCGGCACGGTTAACGTTTTATTTACTCACCGTTTCCGCACAAGCCTTAAATTTCGACAATGGTATATGTCAACATTTACCGACGCGCCGATAATTCGTTATTTAATATTATACATATTACGCGAGTTTTGCATATGCGAAACGACCCCGATAACATACCGTTACGCGCAATGTCACCCGCCGATTTCTATTTGCTTTACTGTTAAATTATACCGGTCGAAAACAGCGAATTTTCATTAAACGCCGGCATCGTTTTTAATTGTACATTGATATGCACTTGACAACCTCTGGTGGCTTCCTATGAGCCGAATTTGAATATTTCGCGACTGTTGAACTTTATATTATTATATGGGATCGAATGCGTATTGTAACGGTATCGCCAGGGCCGGATTTTCGTATAAATTGAACAGGCTGAATCCTAAAAATTACAATATATCGATCGATTTATGGTTTGGATTTAGAAGTCCCAGAACTAACATCTTTATCTCAATGGGTGTTACCTATAAGTTTACACGCTTTAATTATATATTTTTTCAAAGGTGATACATAACCGATTTCGATTTTAAACTCGGCATTACATATATTTACGATTCGTTTATTTATTTATTTATTTATTTATTACACTCGGTTATTTCTTAACCGCTCGCACAAGTGCGTCTATCAAGAGATGGATAGAGAGACTTTCGAATTCCGCAATTATCTGATGAACGACGCCGCCACTTCTGCACAACACCAATACCATTGCTAATTACACATGTATTCGATTGTGTTTTTGTGTGTGTGTGTGTGTGTGTGTGTGTACGTTTCTTGTGGTCTTTCAAGAACTAGTTGTGCCCGTGGGGATCGTGGCGATTCATAAGTACATTTGCGTAACCGTGTCGTTCCGTATCGATGGCTTTGCTAACAGGTATTGTTGGATCGATACGAAAATATGCTTGTGTAAATCATACGTGTGGTCTTCGATGAAATGTTAAAAAACCGTCCTAACGATTGAATCACGAGCGCGATTAGATAACGTCGAAGATCGAAGAATTTCCCACACACGTTTGGAAATCGATTCGAAGGCGGCTCATTAACAAAAAAATCATTATGATTTATGTACGCGGTGATGCTTTTGCGAATGCAGTGTCAAAATTTTGTATTTCAAATAGAAAATTAGGAATTCGTGTTGCGTTGACACGTAAATACATTCCGAAAGGAGTCGCCTGCATTCCTCGATTGTTGTACGGCCTTGTGTCTCTTGAATATGGTATTAAATATCACATTATTGAATCTTTATGTATTTTATCTGATGAAGATTGTTAAATGTAAGTGGTTTTAAGGACAAAAATGAGGATCCGATCTTGATTCGTCCGACCCAGTTTCGGCTGTCGAAAAAAAGGTTCCGGTCGTCGGCCAAACCTGAATTGTCGCGGACATTTTTATTGGTGTGACATCCGCGAAACACTCTCGTTACGAAGTCGGTTGATCAGATTATATGGCAGAATTTGCATGCGAAATGTTCCGGTGGCAGTTTAGAAAGAAGACATAATTTTTCCGAATACATACATTTGAATAAATCAGATCGAAAATGCCGATCGGTCGATGGGTTACATCATACGCGAGCTTGACCTATTTTTAATAAGTTTTCTTTTTGTGAAAATCGCTTTTTTTCAATTAACTGATTATTCAAATTTGAGCAAAAAAATATGAAATTATTAATTCTATGTTTACTTTCATTGAACAGAACATTTTATTAAAAATATTTTTTTTCATATCAGTAAAAACAATTTTAACTATTCGATCGTTATTGCTTCACATATCTAACGTATGTATGTCAATTGGACTTAAATATTTAAAACAAATAAATTCAATGATTCTAATTTTCAACACAGTTTTTAACCTTGTGGATTCAAGTTATGTTATAATTAGTATGATACGTAAATGGATTTGATTGTGTACCATTGTTTAAAAGGATTAATTTAATATTCAAACTCATTTTAAGTCATATTTTAAAAAAGGTGACATTACATAAGGTGACATGATTTTGGAAATGTCAAAAGACAACACAGATAAAAAAATATAATATTTGAAACTAGATCTAAAAATCATTATTCGAAAATTCAAATTGAAAAAAAATTGTTCATATCTATCGTTCTACACGTATATTGACAAACACGTCAAAGTTGCATTTGGCCCGTTTTACATTTAAAGTAATTAAAATAGGACAATTTTCCTAGGAGAGGACAAAGGAAAAAAGTTTTCCTTCGAGAAGGACAAAATTTTTGAGGAGGACAATGCTTCTCAAAGGAAAACGTAATCAGCCATACATTACAAAAGCTAACGGCCAAAACAGCCCCGAATCCGGCCATACAAAACCGAACACCGATTTTCAAACGTATGCAGTTTCCCGACAAGGCATCCAACATAACTTAATTTTGCATAATACCGTTAATAACGAACGGTCCGCCGCGCTCAGCTGGGCCGCCCACGCGTCCGCGGCCGGTTCGGCTAAGTTGGCACACTTGCGACAGACAGGGCCGCCAATTCGGCGAGGGCCGCCAACTTGCGCATTCCTCGACGTACCGGATAATGAACAAACGGGCTCGCCTATAAGGGAATGTGGGTCGACTGCTTTAATCATATTGTTGTTTTTAGGGGATTTAATTTTTGATTGTTTTTAATATTGAATTGAATACAATTGAAAATTTTGTTGTTTTTTTTATAGAATATAAACACGATTACCAATCTCATTATTATTTAAATAAAAAAGTCCGTTGGAATATACATCCAAGCGCAAGGTTACACGTTTCGGTCGAGCGATTTTCTCGAGGGTTTTCTCACAAGCGTTTATTTTTCCTTTTGATTACCGTCGCAATTCACAATACGTAAAACGTGACATCGCTTAATATTTTTTTAAACATTGAACGCGCGAGAAAATTGTCGCATTAGCTCGAAACGTGTTCATAAAAAAATATTGTTTAATATAACCGCTCATTAGAATGAAGCCTCTTACGGTATTGCGTAAACGTGGTCTTGTTACTTGCCGGTTGGTTTCCCGAGACGATGCACTCTTGATGGTTAATGTGCACTTTGCGGTGCATATTGAATGAACTGATAAACTTTTGATGTTTTACTAACGGATCGTGTTCATAATCTGATTTTTAAGTGGATCGTGGTTTGCGATAATGCGAATTGGACGTGCAAATATTAGTGCGTCCGTTGAAATTTTTCTCAAATATGCAAATATTTACAGTATCGATAGTGTGATGTTAGGAAAAAACTTTCACATTCCAAATTTAGGTACATTTGTAAATATTGATTTGAATTTGTCAATACAGATGTTGAGTTATAGTTGAAAGTTCAACAGCTCCGGCTGAGTATACAATTGAAATTGAATCCCGATATGAATTGTTCTTAATCGCAAATGTTATTAACCCATATTCCCTATCAAATAGGAAATGTCGATACTAAAATAAATTTCTGAATAGTCTTGTACGTGCCTGGCGCACGTCTACATTGCAAAGTGTTAAACCAGTTTGCTACAGTCAGTTTTCACATTCCTTCTACGTCCGGCGGTACGGAAAATATATGAAATTTCAATTACAACATCGTATTTCATCCGCTTTTCCTAAAATATTACAAAATTCACATAACACCCGACCACATTTCTATCAAACACTGACGATACAGTGGCGGATTTACATATAAGCAGTGAAAACTCTCGCTTCAGAGCCTTCGATTGCAAAAGACCCTAGAATGTTCGAAAAATATTTTCTTTATAGTTCTTCTATACGAATCCAATAGACATCATAACATTTGAATCATTTTCCTAAGAAAAAAGACTTTGGTTTACACAAAAATATTTATTTTTGTGAAATCGTTCTTTTTTCCTTTATAATATTCACTATAAAATACAGTAATTTTTGATAAATTTTAAGAAAGAAGAGATAGATTTAAATCCCGGTTTTGTATATTCAATAAATTGTAATATGTATAAGACCCCAAAATTTTTTAACCTCCTTTGGACTTCTAAAGAAGTATTAAAAACCCTCCACTAACCTACGCTCATACTCGTTTCTTCCGTCACGTGTTATTACGCAATTAGAGCATCACCCAATTAATCGAAAACCGATTTATCTAAGAAACAAGGAATCTAGGACGTGAACGTGATCGGAAATCGATCCTTGCGGTCCTGCATACCGCACTCGTGACCCCGTTTCGGTTTAACCGTTGTTTGCTGGCGGCCGTTTCGAATGTGGGATTAGCTTTTCAGCTATGGTTGTATGGGCTGAAAATTAAAAAAAAACTCGCCGATGTGTGTGTGTGTGTTATTGAAGATGGCGTGCGTTCTTCGGAAACGGTTCACGGTTGCTAATCGTCAGTGCAGTTGGACCGAAACGGTCGCAGACGCGGCCCGTTTCTTTCAGTCGCATGAAAAGTTATATTGAAATTGTTTATTTTTTCATGGATTGCATTAAGCTTTTATGAAAAAAAAAAATTGTTAATGTAATACGGAAGCGCTGTTATAAATATTCAGTTGATGATTGTTTTATTTTTTATGAATTTGATATAAGAATTTCGGCTTATTTTTAGTTTAATCGTATTCGTAAAATAAATATCAAATTTGAATGAAAAGTGTGTTAAAATATTGATAGGAACAATGTTATTTACGGTAGATGTCACGTTATAATCAATTTTTGAAAATTTCACCAAATTCTTTCGTTTTCTTTTATGAATAATCATGAATTTATTTCAACCGCGAAAATCACATAAAAATTGTTTGATTAATTCAGAGATAAGAAAACATACAATTTCAACTGTTGAATGTATATTTAAATAATACATGTCATGATACAGTCATTTACCATCCACCGATGAATGAAGACCTCTCTAATCTTCTCCCATTCTAAACCTACATATTCTTTAATTATTTAATTTCAATATTTATAGAATAACATTTTCATTTTTACAAGATCTACCTACTACTATTTCAATACATCAATAGAGTGTAATTCGATTAATAAATTCTTTCATACAAAAAAAAACATAACTCTTCTATTACAGAAACAAACATACATAAATACTTCCATAATGCGTTAACAATATCAAAATAAATCAACGTCAACCAACCTTGAGTACGAAAACGAAAACCAATCGAAAAACAATACCCACAATAGTTGTCTACGATTAATAACCATTCACGATCTCGTAAAAATCGCATTATCACATCACGATTCGCGCAACACGACCTCACCAGACACACATTATGCAAAGGGACCCATTCAAAAAGCGGTACCCGCCAATTTGTGCGCTTCGTCGCGTTCCATTTCGATTAATTGTCGATTGCTTGACCATCGTCGCATAACGGAGGAGCCTCGCAGACCTGTTTCTTGCTCTTGTCCCGTAATTCGAAACGCACGATGCACTTTGGATTCGTGTGAATAGGTGAATGTTGAGTTCGTGTCTATTTTGAAATTTGTATTGTGGGGATTTTTAATTATTTCCATTTCATGATCCTCATATGCTAAGTAAGTATATTGTATTTCCGTCGTGGAACAGTAACCCTCAAATAATTACAAAAAATATATTTCAGGTCCATGCTTTGACCACCGCCACTTATCGCTTAACTTAATAACTGGATATTAGATAAGGCCAATAATAAAACATCGATTCGTCAACAAATATGATCTATTCTATGTTGTAATATTCATTTATCGATAAAAAGTAATACGATATCATGTTTGGTCATTTCAGGTTTAAATACCAAAGAGATGAAAATTTTAATCCAAAATAGTAAATCTATAATATTTTGAACTCAAAATTCTAATAGAATGATCAATTTAAGAAATTTTACGACTTTTCATGTGAATGTAGAATTTTGATTTTGGGTTTCATACTTTTATTTAAAAAAAACCTAGTGCGTTAATATCCAATTTTTGTAAATAATATTTTTATACAAAAATTTCAAAAACTATGATTTAAAATGGAAAATTATAATATTTTAAATCGAATATTACAATTTGATAATAACGTGAGAGATCAATGTTTAAAAATATAACAAATTTACGTTTCGGGTTTCGTGCTATTATTCGCGGAAAATTCTCAGTGCGTTGATGTCTAAATAATATCTAAATATTTCAACATCAACCATAGAATGAATAATATCAACATAAATTTCAATTCACGTTATGACTTCATATAGATCAAACAAAAAATTTCAAAAACAGCATTCCGATATATTTTTCCACGAAACGATTTTCCAATATTTATTATAATCATTTACAGTTTTCCCGCGGACCGCTAAGTATGACCCGTCCGCGTGCACGTTGCATATGTAAACGCCATGACTCATGTTTAGAAAGGACGCAAACCTTATCCGGCGCAATTTACGATCTCCAGATACGAGTTGACCTCTAAACGCACATTCTCATATGCCATTTTGTGATTTCATTCAACAAAAATCGATATGATCGCGCGAACGGAGCGAATTTTGAATTTTCCGCGGCCGTTGGACAACGGTCGCTCGAAACCGCTTGTTTCTGTGACACTCTTTTATTTCGGTGTATGCTTTTCTGTTCTGTTTCATTTATTTCGTTGGAATTTTTTGAATATGTTTATTTTTTGTACGAATTAAAGGCGACCGCTATAATGATACGTTCCGTTGACAATGCGTCCGAAACGAATGAGCGTTCGTATTATTTTTTTTAATAAGAAACCGTATTTAAAAAAAACGATTTAGATTTACACATTTTCTCTTTAATCATGGAAAATGAGGAAAACTTTAATCAAAATTTTATTTTTGCAATTCGTTTCAATCTAATTCTAAAAAATAATTCTATATACAAATTAAATTCCATGTGTAGAACGCAAAACCAGTTCCAAAATCGATTATAGGATAACTAAAGTGTTACTCATTCAAAAAAAATCTAATAATAAAATTTGAATCAGACATAAATTTTATACAATAATTACACGCTGAAATTGAACACGTTTATAAATTATGCATTATCGATTGTTTTTCTAATTGGGTCTTGGCATAATTATTTCACACCGCTATGCAAAATCAGTAATTATGATTCAATAATTTCATTGTTGTAAAAACGCAAATGTTATCTCGCGAACAATATGAGCACATAATTGGAGGCCAACAAGTTCGAAAGTTTATCTATCAATAATCGATTTTAATCGGACACGCGAGTTCAAGATGAATCGTTGACATTAGAAATCGATTTATCTATTTTTATAATTGATAAATAAAATTTTATATCCCCTATATATAAAGCGGATTTCTGTGTGTCTGTGTATATGTGTCGATGACGTTCGCAACTTTAAAACGACGCGTCGATACGATCATTTTTTAGCGTATATAAAATTATTTTTCATGTGTATATGGTCTTTATAAAAGCGTCTCTATTGACTTATGCAATACGTCGATTACTACGCAGCCGAAAAAATATTTGAAACCCCTATATAATCACCTACCTACTAAATACTGGCTTTGCCTATATATCACAAACAAGTAAATGAACTATCTTGATTTTATTAATTAAATATTCAAATCGGGCACACATTTCGGGTTCACACAATCGGGTCTTCACATTTTATCGTTTTCCGTTTCTTAACAAATCCACAGTCGATGTTATTAACATCGGGCCTATATACTAATAATATTTTAAATTTTAGGCATTGAATGAATAATTTTTAGTATAAGAGTCGCCAGTTTAAGTCAAAATCATATATTATTGCTAAAATCATCAAGTATCATACATCGAAAAAAAAAACTCATACTGAATCCAATACCCACAATTGCACAGTATATAAATGGAAATCAATCAAGTGAGTCGTCAGCAGCGTCCGGGTTGACGTGTTTTAGAAATTCCGCAAACGACCGGCGCCACCACTGACCGCGTCACATTCGCATCGCGCAACTCCGTACCGAAGAGCGATGCGAATGTGAACACGGCCGTCCAGTGGCGGTGAAAAATGGATTTTCATTCGCGTTTTTATCCAATGTTTATCTCATTTTTTCTCCGTGTTCGCGTTTATGTGTTTCGTTTTCGCTACGGAGTTCGTATTCCGAGACGGAGAAAGGTTGTCGGTCGACTTCCGAGCGTCGCGGCCTTTCTTGGGACGCTGCTAGGTGCATCTTTGGTGCCTAGATGACAACTGTCAACCGATGCGACATATCAAAGCCGAAATGATAATGGGAACGAGGTGTATCGAAGAAATATCGACGGAAACGGAACGCTGTACTGCCCGCGGTCGTTTGGTGACCGTGCGTGTCAAAATTTTGACGTTTCGTTATTTATTGATGTCCCATTTATTTGTTTATTAATCGGGTTTAATATTATGCTTTAGTTTTTTGTGTGCAATAAATTATTCGAAATATTTAGATCGCTGCAAAAAATGTTTTTTTAAAAAACGATATTTATGATACTTTTTTATATTTGCGAATATATAACGAATAAGGAAGTTGATTGGAATCTGACTTTCCACTGTTTAATCTTTTTTATCATGCATATGATTTATAGCACTTCCTTTGATCATCACTGATTTTTACCGCGTTCACGAAACAAGATGGTGAATTATCGAAGCGTAACATTAGAAAGTCACGTCTTTGACAAAGCGAACAATGTAACGTAATTGAATAGAGCTTTAATAAACATAAACATACCGGTAAGCCGGCTTTGAGGCATTTCTTCATAAAACAAATGTTTATTTAAACATTAGATAACTCTTTGACCTTTGCTATGTAATATTTGAACTTGTATCTTGCATCAGACGAGCTTAACTAACTAGTTTCTTTACGCTGTATTATATTACTCATATGTAAGTGAGCTGCATCTAGCAATCATGAAGGTCAACATGAACCTTCATCGAAATATCAAAAAAATAACAAAAGTTATTGAACAAAAACATTTGTTGATGTTGAATCTTTCGTCGGGTCCGCATAACGAAACCGTCGAGTCATCGCTGATGATCCGAGATATTTTTAACCATGATCCAATCTTATATTATATTTATCCTCATACTTTCGTGATCATGTTTCGGTACTTTAGTATGAAATATTAACGATCGATCGAACAAAACCAATAATGTGACGTTTTACCTAACAATTCGACGGCTTCCTGATTGTCGTCCCGTTATTAGATCATAGTAATTATTCCTATTACGAAATTGGTGTACGGCTATTCTAAAAACCACGGAAAGCATAATAGGTCGTCATTGTTCTTCACAATCTGCAAGAACAATTGTGAGAAATCGCATACGTATCGAATACGCCTCATTTGGATAGTGCGAATGCAACATTCGCATATATTTCAACAAGAAGATGAAATTTTGCGAAATATCGAATCTTCAATAACAGGACGTATCAATCACATATCGTATTTTCATAAAAAAAAGGACAAAGAATCATGAAAACATGCACTCGCGTGCACTTTGAGGTGAATCAATGTGAAATTCGCGCGATTTCAATAGGGAAAGTATGCGGTCGAATATTATACAATCATACGCGATCCAAATGGCAAAACAATAAAAGCGCTCCGCAAATTGTGTCAATGCAAAAAAATATCCGTACCATGCTTTATCGTACTACTTTGAGCCGTAGAGAAGAAAGTGCTACAGTATATCGTGCAATTTCGCGCAAATATCACGTATACGATGAACGTTTCTTGATGGACGCCTTATTGTTTTTTATGTGGCGAATTCGGCAGCTTTAAGTATCGGTTTTCGTAACAATAAAACAAACAAGACCCTTGCAATGTGACTTTCTAATGTTCGCGGTCGATAATTTAAAGATCACGACATCGGATCGTCATAGCGCGGTTTTGAGTATTTCGACAATTTTCGTGTTGCTTTTTAATTATATTTATTTAATAAAAACATCCAAAATACACATGGTTTGTATACAGGGCTCCAACTTGAATTTAACATATACCGCAACTTCAACTTAACTAAAATTATATTCGCATAATAAAACACTTTGACAGTACATAATCGCAACACATAAAATTTCAGAACTATTTCTAAAAAGTCCATACGAGACTCGGGCCCGTTAAAATGAAAAACATACACGTCCAGACATACACTTTTAACCGTAATGTTAACTTTGGCGAACGGTAAAAACGAAAACGAGCCAATATAACGAAACGGAACCGTCCGCAAGAAGAGTGAAAATGAGCATTGTCGACACCGGGACCGTTACGGTTTCGACGTCCGACAATAGATCTAATGTCGTTCTTATGGAAAATCGAATGGGAAACTCTAATGGGAGTCGTGTTTGACTAATTTGACTCGAAAACATCTAATGAATCTTACGAAACTTCATAGAAAGTTATATTGAAGATCTATCGTATCTAAAAACCTATCTTATGTGTCATAAATCTTTGAAATTTATGTAATGGATTATTAAAATTTAAATTCTTCTAATATTTACAATGGTTATATGCAATCTATAGATTATAGACTTCGCTATACTTTTGTCTATTGTATCGATTCTTATTCAAACCGGCTTCGACATCTTCGACGTCCAACAAGTCTGTTGAACTTTGTGCTCGGATGCAATATTAACAAGAGGTTTTCTTCGAATCCGTTGACTCATTCCGTCCCAGTTTGCAACATCAAATCGATTCGCGAAATAGAAATTTCGATACACCAATGATTCACCTACAGCTTTTTTTCGCCGAAGAATTCTCTGTGCCGTTATCGAATTATCGCAATTCACAATTAATTTCGATATTCGTACGCACTTTGAGTCATCTGTCATAATTCATATTATATGAGCGATCTGTGTTGAGATTTTCATGCAATTATTTCGGATGAGTGTTGCGTTTTCAGCAATAAACACTATACGAACAGTTGGTTTTATCGCACGTATAAAATTAATTATTTTGTAACAGAGTAATATATTTTTAATTAACACAGAACGTTACACTTTTACGACGTAAATAAAGTAACCGTTTTTTGGGCCAATTAATTCACTTTTATAATTTCAAATTTTCGATTATGTGAATGAATTTATTTGTAATATATTTCTCATAGATTTTATTTTTTTAATTCGCTTTGATATCTTTGAAAGTTTGATATGAATTATCAATAATTTTGTATGAATTCTCTTCAATTTCGTAAATTGAAAAATTTCTAATGAACCCATCATAATTGGCCGTTGAATTCTTTAATCGACTCAATTTTTTCTAGTTTCCTCAAACACACATATTCACATTGATACAGTATAGTTTGTAACCAGTAGTCTTACAAATAGTTTTACTGGGAAAACGCATTACGAATCGCATCCGTCTTCCGTCAACTTTCTAAGCGCGTTCAAAGTGTCATCATCGTCATTCGCAGAGTCCCAAGGTTACTAACCTTTTCTTTTATTTTCTATATTTCACGTGCGAAACCCCACATGTTTGAGAGATCATTATCTGTGATCTTATGAGCCGATTCTCGCAGGTGTGCCCCTCTATTCAGACATTTTTACATGTACAAAAGTAATTATTCACACGTGTACGAATAATAGATACCGAATCGACGGTTCGTTGATAGTCATCGTTCGTGTGCAAGTCTCGCTGGTATTTTATCGATTGCTTCGATCGTTTTTTTTCTTTATAGAGACGAAGTTTCAATAAAATCTAGGCCAAGTCATGGGCTTTGAAATAAAGAAACGAATAGCGCGGAAAAAATGAGTGATTTTTCAAAATTGTCCGTAAATTTAGAGCGAGATAATGATTTAATGATTGAATCTAAATTAGATTAAAACTGACCACTGAGCAATTTGAGATTTCAATCGGCGTTTAGATAAAATTTTCTTTTTTGTATCGAGTTTTTCCTCACACAATTCACCGAAACGAAAAACTGTTTTCCGTCAAGAGAAAGCATTAATTGAACTTAAAACGATACATAAAAGATTTCACGAAAGTATCACATTAAAGCCGATTTTTTAATGTTATGACTGGCAAAAATTATCGATACTATTATATTATACGATTCCGCAACGCTTTCGCACAATAGATAATTTCATATACTCGTTCGAAACGTGATCTCACACTTATTATTTCACGATTGTGGTATTTTATAATGACAAACAAATTTAATGACTCATGTATGGATCGTTGATGTCATTAAACAACAGGGGGAATTGTAACGACGTAAATTTCCATAAGAGACTTCAACGCATTGGGAAAATTCAAGCGTGCAACCTAAAATTGATTCTTTCGAACTTGTTCAATGATATGGTTATTTTTAGCGTATTGTTTGTTTATATTCTTGACAACCTAAGTGAATCCAATGTTTGAGATGAAAGTCGGATGCTGGACACTCATCAACGTACAGAAAGACCGGCTCACATTTTCTCGAAAGTTTCCCATACATAAAAGCATTGGTCACTCCCAGTGTAAATAAATATAAAATAACTAGTTTTCAAGGCCGCAAAGTACTCTTTTCTACTGTTGTTGTACAAGTGTAAAACTTTTCAGTTCTTTCTATTTGCGTCACCTTTCTTTTAGTGGATCAAACGAACGAATCTGCTCACACATTGACGACGTTTCCTATAATTTAATATAAAAATATTTTCATTTCAAACATCAATGCACGTTATTTTATTTTCAATTGGTTCTAAGCAAGACTCTTGCTTTTAAATTTGTTCATGCGATTCAATTGCATGCATGCACTCATGAACGTAAATATTATATTACTCATGACTCATAGAGTATTTTTCTAATGATCTAATCATTACGATCAATTTAAATGCTCATATGTTGAATAACAAAATAAGAATTAATAACATACAATTTTAATTTATTGTAGGTCACTAAGTTGAAACTTCTCAGTACTATAATTTAAATCAGATTTTCTATCGATTACAATCTCGGTCGCCTTTTTACATAATATCTATCAATTTTCCATTCGTTTCCGTTTCGATAATCCGTCTGGATTATCTCACATCCCGGTTTTGTCTATTATCACCACGCCGGTTCGATTCGACCAGGCAAAGTATGCGAGACGATCAACTTCCTTCCGAGATCAATCAGTACAGTGAAAGTGACTTTCGCAAAATGTTTCGGTGTTCGATACATGAATAAACCACATTTTTGCTACACCTGCCGCCATTTTCCAATGCGGGAGTTTCGGGAGCGATAAATCTCATCAGCAATTGCGATAGGAGTTGGCTATTTGGGACACAACCAGTTAATTCAATAGAAAGCTTCATGCTAATGGTGTATTAGACAGGAAAAGTTATGACTTAACGAAATACCTAAAATGCCTCATAACTTTTGAAAATTTTAATGTTCTTTGAAATCCACGCATGTTCATCGACATTGTGAAAATTCTCACATTCACGCGGTCCAGCAGACTCGTTAATCAAAAGTGTTCATGTCCGAAATTCGAAACTGGTATTCGACGGTTTAGTTGCCGAGTGGTAAGACCTGCTCCAATCCGACTATGTTTGTACCGTTAGAAAACACCTGCGATATGTGTATGCGTATAAGAAGCCTTCCGACACGCCTAATTCCATGGTGAATCCGTTTTTGATTCGGAAAGGACCCCGAGTGTGAAAGCAATGCTATCTAAATTAAAATTCTTTGAATGGATCGTAACGTGCATTGTTCCCATTGTCCGTCGAGGAAGTGTTAATAAAATTTCTTGCACGAATCGTATTCAATCATCTTATAATGAGGTTCTGTTATGAATATGTGAAATCATCAAACAATCCAAAAGTTTTTAGATATGGAAATTAAAAAATATAAAATTTTCACGAAGTGTATACTTTTATGCATCTCCTCTTGCAATTTCCATATTGAAAAGTATACTTGATTTTTTCCATCTGTGCCGTCTTAGCACTTGGTGATCGACCACACCCTCACATCAACTTTCTCTTCTTCGAAACTCCAAAGCCAACACCGAAATGCATCACAATAATGCTTCTCAAGAAAAGAAAACATCTCGGATTTAAATTTCCAATCGAAACCAACGTTTCGTCCGAATTTTCATTGTATAATGCTACTGCTTCTCCTCACTTTACATAATTGATTGTGCTTAATGTTCTTTTTTTCGCACTCATAGTATAATCAGGCATAATATATATGAGTTTATTACTCAATATCCCGTACGACACATGCTCGGTAATAATTATTGCCGTTGAGCAAGAACGTTACTTCTTACCACACAATCTTGTAATACATCCAACAGTCACGAGATGCATTATATTATATTTGAAGCGCCGAATTTTTCAATGTTTCGTTTCATCGTAATAAATTTTCATGATAATCAAATGTACACATATGATAACATTCCAATGGGGACATCTC
Source organism: Hydropsyche betteni (assembly GCA_028571205.2). Classification (NCBI taxonomy): domain Eukaryota; kingdom Metazoa; phylum Arthropoda; class Insecta; order Trichoptera; family Hydropsychidae; genus Hydropsyche; species Hydropsyche betteni. The sequence goes on along the minus strand of JAOXNN020000043.1, from coordinate 3,181,390 downwards.
CTCTGCAGTTCGTGACGATTTTTACTTTTCATAATTGAGGTCGTGCGAAAATTTCGCATCCGCGTGTGTGAACTCGACCGCGCAGACATGATGAAAAGGCGTATTGCGAAGGTCGGAAAATTAAAATTTTCTAGCCGATTCGATTGACACAAGTGTAACATATGATAGTATCTTGTGATGCAAAAGAGCGATTCCGATCAGCCTTCGCGTAATGGCGAGTTCACATGTTACTGTTTTTCGACTATTGAGCAATGGCCGCGTGCGTATCCCTTCACATTCTTTTATTGTATCTTTTATTATGCGGTTTGGCAATCGTTCGCTTTTTGACATAGACCATGTTCGAGTGTCATTTATAATATTGCTTTTCGTATTTGTTTGATTGCAACGAAAATAATAACAGTTCTCAGTTGGTAAATGTGAATTATTTACAAAATTATTTTGTTTTGTTATAGTTCAAGTAGACTTTCTTAGTGACATACTTGTTTCATTTTTATGCAATGACAACAAAATTTATTGTCGCTCTACTTTGCTGCAAAATTCAGTCGTCCATATAAGTTATCATGCACGACTTACAGGATAATTTGTCGCTGGACGACAAATACACAACTCATACAATCACAATGGCGGATTTACTTCACTAGGGTCTCGGCGCGTCAATAATTTTCGGAAGCCCCATTAAATATATTACCATCACCTATAGATAAAACCGCCACTGCTTAGTCATTAAATACTAAAAAAAAATATCATCCCGTCCAAACAATCGATCATCACGTACGAAATTGAATCCGTATAACATCGATCATCGATTTCTCGAAAAGCTCCTCCCACACGAACCGATCCTCGACTGTCAATCACCGAGGTCAAAAACGAGCCATCTCATACCTGATTGCTCCTTCCCAACACAATGCTCAACATTTGTCGAGATTTCCCACAACGACTAGTGTGTGTGCCCACGTGGGAACTCCTCTGGAGTAACAATCGCGTTTTGGAGCCGTAGCTCGATATTGCTTGCTCCAAACCAAGCATGATATACAAAATGGATATATATTTATTGTGTGGTGTTCACGTGAAGCAATCCATATGAGGCAACGTATTGTTTTAGTTCTGTGGGTGTTGTGGCAACGCGGGTGCGATAAAGAGCCGAGTATCCCACATTTCGCGTATGAAATTATTATATATTTTTATATAGATAAAAACGGCTTCTGTGAAATCGACTCTGTATTATTATGTTTCGATTTCGTAAAATAATGTAATTAGTTATTTTTTAGTTACAAAATAACGATGCCCAGATAGTGCAATTGACACCTAGCGTGGTATTTGCCTCGAAATTGCGATTCTTCGCGGTGTCTAATCGTTTCCTTATTGTTGGCGAGTTCCAATGACGGAAATTGAATTGTTGTTGAAAGGAAACATCATGATTGATTCTACGGATACGTGCATATTACTAAATTGATAACTAGTATATAATATACGATACTTCGAACTCCACGTGCAACTTGTGAAAGTTAACGATGTGATTTTCTATTTTTTATCGATCAAAACGTTACGTTATATAACAAAATTTCGAATTTGAATCCACATAGTACAAAATCTTCGATTCCCACATAACCGACCTTCAATTTCATCGAAACGGACTCGTTTTTTCAACACGTCTGATATGGATCCAGATCATTAAGTCTGCGTCGAAAATGCGATTTCAGCCTTCGGCTGGCAATTGCAGCTTCGAGGTCTGTCCCATTGTGAGCCAGTTGTTATTTTTCCGATCTGAGTCGTCGCCAACATTCACCCATTGCCACACCTGAAGGCCATGTTCCAGCTGCTTTGGCTGCTGTTTCGAATCTCTGTCGACAATCATGCAAATGAACTCGAAGTCATACTCAACGCCCACCATGCACGACGTCACTATTGTCTGCATGCAAATGTTCATGTGTCATATGTCTATTAGTACTAGTTCTTTGAAATGTGGAAGAGTTCCGTGGAAATTTGATTGCTTATTATTGAGTACCAAGAACGAATACCATTTGTCGTCTTATTTTATAAAATCAAATATTATATCATATCAATAATAAACAATGAAATTTCTCCTATAATGCTACTTTTTCAGATTTTAATGATTTGTGTATAATGGGAAGAGAGGGAGATATGTTTGGAATCCAACCCTGTATTATAAATATAATGTGACCCCTCCCAAATATTTTTGACGCTTTTAGTTAAGTAAATCCGCCACTGGGTACGAACTATTGATAGAATACTATTAAGAAAATAATTTTCTAATATGCGTAACGTAGCATAACGAATTGCGAATAAACGCTCAGTGCTTTGGAGAAAATCGCTCCTAGTGCCGACTGACCCATTGGAAACTCGTCAGTTACGCAAGAAATAAACACGAAATATTTATTGAGTAACGGCAAAGCATTCAGAATCATTAACATTCGCATATTTAGTCTTTTTTTCTTTTCCGTACCAGTTGTGATGGGCGCGACCGAAACGAACACGCCCAAGAGAAAATGATGACCATCAATATTGAAAATGTGTCCCATTTTTTTTCTCTAACTAAAAATTGATTAATAATAAAATAAATGAAACTACTCTATTGCAATGTCGATTAAATGACCCATTAAGTGTTGAATAAATATTAAGTGTTTTATTTTTGTTGCAGGCTGGGAACTGAAAGGATTGTACTGTTATAAGATTTTCAATATCAAGCACTCATGGGAAAAAGCGGCCGAATTATGCAGAAGGTAAAATGAAACATTAATTTCACTGTTATGTTTTATAGATTTTTTTCAAGCAACGTTTCGATTAAAAATTTTCAGATACGGAAGCGAATTGATGGTGGTGGAGTCTTACATGGAAAACAATTTGACGGCGCGAATGGCCAGTGGAATCGGTCCACATTATTGGCTTGGATTGGCTTCTGTGGACGATTTGAGAACCAACACTTTGGAATCGGCAGCTGGAGGCCTCGTTTCACAGTACGCCGGTTTCTGGGACTTGGAACAACCCAATCCCAAAGCTGGAGAATGCGTTGATGTTACTCTTATGGGTAATCAACAATCTTGGGAACTGACCACTTGTGAATCTCTTTTGCCTTTCATGTGCAGAACAAGTGCATGCCCGAATGGTATATATTATCCAATCACTTCTACATATATTTATCAGTAATGAACCTGTAATTTAAATTTATTGAAATTCCAGGATCTTTCCATTGCTCCAACGGAAGATGCATCAATGCTGCTTTCAAATGCGATAAACAAGACGATTGCGGAGATGCTTCGGATGAATTAGACTGTGCCGCTAATTGTCATTACTACATGGCAAGCAGTGGAGATGTTGTAGAAAGTCCTAGCTATCCTCATAAATATCCCCCACTAAGTGACTGCAAATGGACATTGGAAGGCCCTCAAGGACACAACATTGTACTTCAGTTCCAAGACTTCGAAACAGAAAAGACTTTTGATACAGTCCAAATTTTAGTCGGAGGACGCACCGAAGATAAATCCGTAAATTTGGCTACTCTTTCCGGCAAGCAAGAGTTGTCCAATAAATTGTTTGTGTCAGCATCAAATTTCATGATTATCAAATTCAGTACCGATGCCTCAGTAGAAAGAAAAGGATTCAGAGCTTCATGGAAAACTGAACCGTCAAGTTGTGGAGGAACTTTACGAGCCACTCCACAAGGACAAGTTTTGACATCTCCGGGTTACCCAAATCATTATCCGGGTGGTCTTGAGTGTCTTTATATAATCGAAGCACAACCAGGACGAATTGTCACTTTGGAAATCGACGATTTTGAATTAGGAATTGATAGAGATTATGTTCTGATTCGCGATGGTTCATCACCTTCTAGCCCCATTCTAACAAGACTCACTGGCTCCGCTGAAGATAATCAACGAGTAGTTATGTCCACATCAAATAATTTGTATTTATACTTCAAGACAAGTTTAGGTGATTCAAAGAGAGGTTTTAACATTAAATATTCTCAAGGATGCAAAGCCACAATAATTGCTGCCAATGGAACTTTAACATCACCAGCTTTTGGACTCGCCAATTATCCTAGTAACCAAGAATGTATTTTCAAAGTAAAAAATCCGAAACGAGGACCCATCTCATTGAAATTTGATGATTTTTCGATCCACAAATCGGACGTTGTTCAAGTCTTCGATGGATCCAGTACTAGTGGATTGCGATTGCATTCTGACAACGGTTTCGTGACAAGACCTAAAATTACATTGACTGCTTCAAGTGGAGAAATGCTCATCAGATTCGTCTCTGATGCCTTACACAACGGCAAAGGATGGCAAGCAACATTCTCAGCTGATTGTCCTCAATTGCAGCCTGGAGCTGGTGCATTAGCTTCAAATAGGGATACCGCTTTCGGAACAGTCATAACATTCTCATGCCCAATGGGTCAAGAATTCGCCACAGGAAAACCTAAAATAACAACAACTTGCCTGCCTAGTGGAAATTGGTCCATAACGTACATCCCCAAATGTCAAGAAGTTTATTGTGGTCCAGTCCCTCAAATTGATAATGGTTTCTCAATCGGTTCTACAAATGTGACATACAGAGGAGTTGCAACATACCAATGTTATGCTGGTTTCGCTTTCCCAACTAGTCAACCAGTCGAAAAGATATCATGTTTAGCTGATGGCAGATGGGAAAGACAACCTTCTTGCTTAGCATCCCAATGTGAACCTTTGCGCGATGTACCTCATGCTAATATTTCGATTCTGAACGGTGGAGGAAGAAGTTACGGCACAATTGTAAGATATGAATGTGAACCAGGATACATTCGTACTGGCAGACCAGTGCTTCTTTGCATGAGCAATGGAACATGGTCTGGAGACATACCTATATGTTCAAAAGCAACGTGCCATAAGTTCCCTGAAATCAAAAATGGATTTGTCGTAGACCCAACACGAACATATCTGTTTGGAGACGAATTGCGTGTACAATGTTATAAGGGATATAAACCGATTGGATCTAGTGTACTCAAATGTGGAGCAGATCAAGAATTCGAAGAACCACCAAGATGCGAAGGTAACCTATTTTTCCTGTTATGAAAATTCTTGGTTTATATATATTTTATTCTCAAAATATTTTATTTTATGGCAGATATAAACGAGTGTTCAAGTAGTCAATGTGACATAGCATCCACAGAATGCAAAAATGTTCCGGGAGGTTTCTCTTGTGCTTGCAGAGATGGATTTTTACCAAGCCTAGAATGTAGACCTGTTAGTGATTTAGGTCTGATCTCTGGTAACATTCCAGATGATTTAATAACCGTTTCTGCTTCTGAATCAGGATACTCTAAAGGGGTATTTATTTTATTTTTCAAAATTTAATATTTGTTAATGTTCAACATTTCATAAAATTATTTGTATGTAGATGGTGAGATTGAATAATGGTGGTGGTTGGTGTGGAAGCAACATAGAACCTGGTACAAATTGGGTTCTATTAGATCTTCGTGCTCCAATGATTATTAGAGGTTTCCGAACAACAAGCATAATGAGAGCAGATGGAAGTATCGCTTTCACATCTGCTGTTAGAATTCAGGTAAAATCTTCATTTGCTGAAATTTTAATTGAATAACAATTTAATTTACTATGTAATATTAAACACATTTTTATTTACAGTACACAAATGAATTGACTGATGTATTTAAAGATTATACAAACCCTGACGGCACTGCTGTTGAGTTCCGTATTTTAGAACCAACTCTATCAGTTCTGAATTTACCAATGCCAATTGAAGCTCGATATGTTAAATTCAAAATACAAGATTACATTGGAGCTCCATGCATAAAACTAGAAGTTATGGGATGCACTAGATTAGAATGCTTGGACATAAATGAATGTGCAGTAAATAATGGCGGTTGTGATCAAAAATGTATTAATAGGTATTTCAATTATTTATTATATATTATATTTTCATACTAATTTGAATAAGCAATTGGTAATATTTAATCAATATACATTCTCAATTTTCAGTCCTGGAAATTTCTCATGTGGTTGCAATGTAGGATATGAATTGTATATGGGTAATGGAACAGCTGGATTTTATATTGAAGGAAGTGAAACTGGAGAAAGAGACGGAGATACTTTCCAAAGAAATAAATCATGTGTACCAATCATGTGTTCAATGCTCTCATCTCCTGAAAATGGGAAATTACTTTCAACGAAAGATAAATATCACTTTGGAGACTTAGTTAAATTCCAATGTGATTTTGGTTACGTTATGTCTGGTTCATCATCCCTCATGTGTACTTCTACAGGATCGTGGAATGGCTCAGTTCCAGAATGCCAATGTAATTATTCACTGCCTTATGGATAATAATACATTTTTATTGATTTTTCGTATTGTTTACTGCAAATTGATTATTTTTTATAGATGCTCGATGTGTCACTTTATCTGATGACCGTAAAGATGGGCTTCAAATAATTCGTGCTGACCCTGATAACGTTTTAGTGCCGTTTAGAGAAAATGTAACAATTACTTGCAAAACTCCTGGAAGATACTTAAGAAATACTGCATCATCTGGATTTAGACAATGTGTATATGATCCCAAACCGGTAAATATTTTTTTTAATAAGAGACAGCAATGAATATTTTCGAAAATTCACTAAAATACTATTTATTATTTTAGGGATTGCCTGATTACTGGCTATCGGGATCTCAACCTGCCTGTCCACGTAAAGAATGTGGTCTTCCACAACCAACACCAGGAGCAGAATATGGTCAATATGTTGATACAAAGTATCAAAGTTCATTCTTCTTTGGATGCCAAAATACTTTCAAATTAGCTGGAGAAACTAGTAAACATGACAATGTTGTGAGGTATAAATCGTTTAACTAAATCAAACCAATTTTTTTCCTTCAATATTTTGAAACTAATAAATATTTCTTTCTTTCAAAGATGTCAAGGAAATGGAATTTGGGACTTCGGAGATCTCCGTTGTGAAGGTCCAGTTTGCGAAGATCCTGGCCGTCCTGCTGATGGACATCAAATTGCTAGAAGTTATGAACAAGGATCAGAAATTTTGTTTGGATGCTCACGTCCAGGATATATTCTCATAAATCCACGACCAATTACTTGCGTTAGATCACCAGAGTGCAAAGTTATTAAGCCTTTGGGTCTAGCTTCTGGAAGAATTCCAGATTCAGCAATCAATGCTACATCTGAACGACCAAATTATGAGGCAAAGAACATTCGGTTGAACTCAGTTACTGGCTGGTGTGGTAAACAGGAAGCCTTTACATATGTTAGTATTGATTTAGGAAAAGTGTTTAGAGTTAAAGCCATATTAGTAAAAGGTGTTGTGACCTCCGACATTGTTGGAAGACCAACAGAAATTCGTTTCTTCTATAAACAAGCCGAAAGTGAAAATTATGTTGTATATTTCCCTAATTTCAATCTAACAATGAGAGATCCTGGAAACTATGGTGAGCTAGCCATGATTACTTTGCCCAAGTATATTCAAGCTAGATTCGTAATTTTGGGTATTGTAAGTTTCATGGATAATGCTTGTTTGAAAGTAGAATTAATGGGTTGTGAAGATGAACCAAATACAGATTATCAACCTTTATTGGGCTATGATTATGGATATTCACCTTGTGTTGGTAAGTTATACAAAATCTTTTATTTTTTAAATATATTTGAAACATCACATGTTTATAAAAATTTAAAATTTATAGATAATGAACCACCAGTTTTCCAAAATTGCCCTCAACAACCATTAGTTGTTCAAACTGATGCTAATGGAGGATATTTACCGATCAATTTTACGGAACCAACAGCAATTGATAATTCTGGTTCAATTGCTCGATTGGAAGTAACTCCTCAACATTTTAGAACGCCAATTCAAGTTTTCCATAATATGGTAGTAAAATATGTCGCCTTTGATTATGATGGAAACGTCGCCATATGTGAAGTCAATATAACTGTTCCCGATAACACTCCACCAAAATTGAGCTGTCCTCAAAGTTATGTTATTGAACTTATTGATAAACAAGACAGTTATGCTGTTAATTTCAATGAAACAAGAAAACGCATCAACACTACAGATGCATCTGGCGAAGTCTTCTTGAAATTCGTTCCTGACCGAGCTATCATACCGATTCATGGATTCGAAAATGTTACTGTTATTGCTTCTGATAAATATGGAAACAAAGCTCAATGCCACTTCCAGGTGATTAAATGATTATACAATAATTCACGTAGATATTTATCGTATTAGTAATTAAAATACTCATTTTTTTTAAATCAAAATTCAAGGTGTCTGTTCAAGCAACTCAATGTGTCGATTGGGAACTATTAGCTCCTACAAATGGTGCATTAAATTGTTTACCTGGTGATAAGGGAATTCAGTGTATTGCTACTTGCAGTCCTGGTTTTAGATTTACAGACGGGGAACCAGTTAAGACATTTGCTTGTGAAAAGAAACAATTGTGGACTCCTACATCTGTCGTGCCAGATTGTGTTTCAGAAAGTAAACTTATTTTTTGTTACCTAAATTCAACTTTTTTAATAGAAATTGATGATGCTAATAATAAATTACTTTTCAGACACTCAACAAGCTGCATATCAAGTTGTTGCAAGCGTTCAATATAGATCATTGGGTGCTGTGTCTAATGCTTGTTTACCTCAATATAAAGACCTTCTAGCCCAATATGACAACACATTGAATACAAGATTAAGTGAAAGATGTTCAGCTATTAATATTAATATCAATGTTACTTTCGTGCGTGTTGTTCCTACACTCATGGATGAAAACGTTGTCAAAATGGATTTCGTACTAGATATTGTACCTTTCATCAAACAACCTCAATTATATGACTTATGCGGCACTACATTGAAATTGATATTTGATCTTTCTGTACCATATGCTGGTGCTTTGATTGAACCTTTGTTAAATGTTTCAAGTATTGGAAATCAGTGTCCACCATTAAGAGCTATAAAGAGTTCTACCACTCGTGGTTTTAGCTGCGGTACAGGAGAAGTTTTGAATATGGATACTAATGATGTTCCAAGATGCTGTTAGTATTTTCATAAATTATATATTTGAATATTTATTATTTAAATTATTTTTTTATTTAAATTATTTTTTCATTTTTGTTACAGTGCATTGCCCTGCTGGTACTTTTGCTGGAGAAATGCAGAAAGCTTGTACAATGTGCCCTCGAGGATTTTATCAAAATCAAGCCAGACAAGGCTCTTGCTTAAGATGTCCTCAAGGTACCTTCACAAGAGAAGAAGGATCTAAGGATATTCAAGCATGTATTCCTGTTTGTGGGTATGGTACATACTCTCCTACAGGTTTGGTACCATGTCTAGAATGTCCACGCAATAGTTACACTGGAGAACCTCCATCTGGTGGTTTTAAAGACTGTCAGGCATGCCCAGCAAATACATTTACTTATCAACCTGCGGCACCAGGAAAAGACAGGTGTAGGGCCAAATGTGCTGTGGGCACATACTCACCTACCGGACTTGCTCCTTGCTCTCAGTGTCCCAAAAATTTCTACCAAAATCTTGTTGGTGAAACGATCTGTACTGAATGTCCAACAAACATGAAAACACTTGCAATTGGAGCTACAGGAATAGATGAATGTGTAGCAGTAGAATGCTCCAGTGGTGCATGTCAACATGGTGGCTTGTGTATTCCGAAAGGTCATGGTGTTCAATGTTATTGCCCTGCTGGTTTCTCTGGACGAAGGTGTGAAATTGATATGGATGAATGTGCCAGTCAACCTTGCTATAATGGTGGTACTTGTACTGATCTTCCACAAGGCTATAGATGCCAATGTCCTCCTGGATATTCAGGAATAAATTGCCAAGATGAAAAATCTGATTGTAGAAATGATACTTGTCCTGAGAGAGCTATGTGCAAAGATGAACCTGGATATAATAATTATACTTGCTTATGTAGGTCTGGTTACACTGGTATTGATTGTGATGTCACTGTAAGTTCAATTTGATTTTCTTTAAATAATTAATTTAAAACAACACTTGATTTCTTATACAATTTTTTTCTGTAGATTGATCCTTGCAATGCTGAAGGAAATCCTTGTGTCAATGGGGCAACATGTATTGCATTACAACAAGGGCGCTTTAAATGCGAATGTTTGCCAGGATGGGAAGGGCAAAAATGTGAAGTAAATACTGATGATTGTGCAGAGAGACCTTGTCTTTTAGGAGCCAATTGCACAGATCTGGTTGCAGATTTTAGTTGCACATGTCCGCCAGGATTCACAGGAAAACGTTGCCAAGAAAAAATCAATTTATGCTCTTCAGATCCATGCAAAAATGGAATTTGTGTCGATAGACTTTTCTCTCATACATGCATTTGCGATAACGGATGGACTGGCTCATCTTGCGAAATTAATATTAACGATTGTGCTAGTATGCCGTGCGAAAACGGAGGTCACTGCATTGATGTGGTTAATGGATTTACTTGTAATTGTGAAGCAGGTTACACTGGAAAACGTTGTCAACATACTGTTGATGATTGTGCGGTTGAACCATGTCAAAATGGTGGCACTTGTATCGATCAATTAGATGGCTTCATTTGTAAATGTAGACCAGGTTTTGTTGGTTTCCAATGTGAAGCTGAAATCGACGAATGTCTTAGTGAACCATGTAATCCAGTTGGCACAGACCGTTGTGTCGATTTAGATAATAAATATGTATGTATGTGTAGAGAAGGATATTCTGGCGAATTTTGCGAAAATAACATAGATGATTGTGCAATTGAACCTTGTTTGAATGGAGGTGTTTGCCGAGATGATGTTGGCGGTTTCAAATGTCTTTGCCAACCAGGATGGGGAGGTGATAGATGTCAAAATGATATTGGAGCATGCGACAATTTGCCTTGTCAAAATAATGCCAATTGTATTGATCTCTTCCAAGACTATTTCTGCGTGTAAATATTTTTTTGACTAGTCTTAAAAATTGGATGAAATTATCAAAATTTTAACGTATCATTTTTTCTTAGGTGTCCAAGTGGAACTGATGGTAAACAATGTGAAACAGCACCAGAGCGCTGTATTGGAAATCCATGCATGCATAATGGAAAATGCCAAGACTTTGGATCAGGACTTAACTGTTCATGCTCTAGTGATTATACAGGAATAGGTTGCCAATATGAATATGATGCATGTGAAGCTGGCGATTGTAAAAATGGGGCAACTTGTATTGACGAAGGACAAGGCCACACATGTTTATGTTTACCAGGATTCACCGGTAAAAATTGTGACCAAGATATTGTTGATTGCAAAGAAAATTCGTGCCCTCCTTCAGCTGTATGCATAGATCTACCAGGAAGATTCTACTGTCAATGTCCATTTAATTTGACCGGAGATGATTGCAGAAAAAGTAAGGACATTATTTTTTTAAATATTGTCATTATTAATTGATAAAAAAAATATTTACTAATATTATTTTTATAGCTATCAGTGTGGATTACGATTTATACTTCAGCGATCCTCAAAGATCGAGTGCTGCACAAGTTATTCCATTCTACACTGGTGAAACTCAAGGCTTGACCATTGCCATGTGGGTTCAGTTTACCCAACAAGATGAAGGTGGAACCTTCTTTACAATGTATTCAGTAAAGTAAGTTTTTTTTATCATATATATATTCAAAATAGTTATTTTTTGCTTTTCAAAAATATTGAAAAACTCTTTTAAATTATAGCTCTGCATACATTGCTAATGGACGTAGACCATCAGTACAAGCTCATTCAAATGGTGTCCAAGTTTCATTGTTCCCTGAATTACAAGATGTTTATTTGAGCTTTGGTGAATATGCTACTATCAATGATGGACAATGGCACCATATTGCTCTGGTCTGGGATGGAGCTAATGGAGGAGAAATTGTTCTGATTACTGAAGGCTTGATTTCTAGCAAAATTGAAGGATATGGAAGCGGCAAGAAGCTTCCACAACAGTAATTTACTTTTTTAATCAAACAAATCTAAATACAATTTTTTTTCAAAAATACTAATGACTAATTATTTTAGTGCTTGGGTTACTCTTGGTAAGCCACAGTCAGATAATCCAAAAGCATATACTGAAGCTGGTTTCCAAGGACATATGACAAAGGTGCAAGTTTGGAACCGTGCTTTAGATGTAACATCTGAAATTCAGAAACAAGTTAGAGATTGTCGAACTGAACCTGTCCTACACAATGGTCTAATTCTCACATGGGCTGGTTATGAAGATACAGTTGGAGGTGTTGAAAGAATTGTACCCTCTCATTGTGGTCAAAGAGTTTGTCCTAATGGTTATTCAGGAAACAAATGCCAACAACTTCAAGTTGATAAAGTAAGAAAAAATCACTATTGTATTTTAAATTACAACATAGATTCAAATTTTTAATATGATTAAATTTTTCATAAACAGGAGCCCCCGAAAGTTGAAAAATGCCCGGGCGATTTATGGGTTATCGCTAAGAATGGTTCCGCTATTGTAGAATGGGATGAACCACAATTTAGCGACAATGTAGGAATTGTGAAAATGGAAGAAAAATCTGGATACAGACCAAGACAAACATTATTGTGGGGATCATATGACATTTCATATGTTGCTCAAGATCAAGCAGGAAATACTGCTACCTGCACTTTCAAAGTTACTGTATTATGTAAGTATTGAAAAAAAAATTATTTCAACGTCTAAATTTTTCAATAAAAAAAAATAATGAACTTTTAGCTAAATTCTGCCCATCACTTGCTGATCCTGTCGGAGGTTCACAATCTTGTCGTGACTGGGGAGCAGGCGGTCAATTCAAAGTTTGTGAAATATCATGCAAGCCAGGATTAAGATTCTCTCAGCAAGTACCACCATTCTATACTTGCGGTGCTGAAGGATTCTGGAGACCAACTATAGATCCATCATTGCCAATGTTATACCCAGCATGCTCTCGTAATTTACATTTTAAAATTCAACCTGATTTTTATTTTTATGCTTCTTTATATTAAACAAATTTTATCATTCCAGCATCAACCCCAGCTCAGAGAGTATTCAAAGTATCTATGCTCTTCCCTAGTTCTGTTTTATGTAATGAAGCTGGTCAAGGCGTACTTAGACAAAAAGTGAGAAACGCTGTAAATCAATTGAATAGAGATTGGAACTTCTGTTCATACTTTGCTGATGGTAAGAATACTTTTATAGTTGATTTTTGTACTTTTATAGTTAATATATTCTGCAAATAAATCTATTTTTCTTATTATCAAAGGTACCAGAGAATGTAAAGAATTGGATATCAATGTAAAATGTGATCATCGTGCAAGTAGAACTACAAGACAAGCTACTCAACCTAATACCAACGAAAAAGATGGTGGAACATACGTACTTGATGCAATTTTACCAGTTGAAGAGTAAGATAATTTATTTTTTATCTCATAGAGATTTTTATGAAGCACTTTATATTTGTTTTTGATAATTACTTTCTAATTTCTATACATTTTTTTGTAAATCATTATTTGTTAATTAAATCATTTTTTCATTCTTATTTCTAAATTGCACATTTTGCACATATGTATGTATGTACATGTTTTTTGCACTTTTATGTAAATTCATCAATTTTGTGTTCATTTCATGTTATGTGTATAAACCGAATGTGTATATTTTTGAAAACATGGGGATAATTTGTTGACTAGTAAAAATTGTGATCATCATACGAAAAATTCCACCAATTTCCAAATTCATTTTTGTTAGATGATTCATTAGATATATTTTATTTTGCATCTTATTGTAAGTAGTTTATTGTAGTTACTTACTTTGCATGTGGTATTTTATATTCACTTAGGAACAAAAGAGGACGTGAAGGAAGGCAAGCAAGTGATACCTATGATGTTCAAATATCTTTCCCTTCAACTAAGTAAGTAAATAAGTCGAGAAAACATTACTAAAATAATGTACTTTTGAAATCAATTTTTTCCAAAATTTCACTGCATGGTTATCTCTTATTTGTATACAATCATCCTATATTTGTTGAATGTTGCAATATGTATAATTTTGTATTACTAACCATATTATATAAGAAATCTCACCCAGTAATGATTAATAACGGAAAAAGACGTTTATTTTTTTTCAAAATTTTGTTATTTACTATTTTTATATGATAGTTCAATTTTGTATTTATCTGTATATATATTTTTCAAAACATACAAAGCTTTTTATGTTTCATTTTGTTACAATTATTTATTTATTTTAGTGATCCTGTTATACACTCTGGAACAAACGAACGATCGACTGTACAACGACTTTTAGAAAAACTTATATTAGAAGAAGATCAATTTGACGTAAGAGATATTTTGCCAAATACTGTCCCAGATCCGTCATCTTTAGAACTAGTATCTGACTATGCATGCCCATTGGGTCAAGTTGTAATGGCACCTGATTGTGGTGAGTTTCTGTAAAATAAACTATGTGTTGCGCTATATAATAAATATTTGTATATTTAAAATTATTAATAATTTTAGTCCCATGCTCTGTTGGATCATACTACAATGCTGAAAGCGGCAAATGTGTGATGTGTCCTCTCGGTACGTATCAATCAGAAGCAGGACAACTCCAATGTACCGCTTGTCCAGATATCGCTGGACAACCAGGTGTTACAAATGCTCCTGGTGCTAGAAGTGCAGCTGATTGTAAAGGTAGATACTTAAATTTACTTTATTTTCATCTAATTATAATATAATTTATTTCATATTGACATTTTTTTTCAACAGAACGTTGCCCAGCTGGTAAATTTTACGATGGTGAAGCTGGATTATGTAGGCCTTGCGGACATGGATCATTCCAACCTCAAGAAGGTGCATTCTCTTGTCTCCCATGTCCACGTGGACAGACCACTCGTAATCAAGAAGCTGTATCTGATCAAGAATGTCGAGATGAATGTCCACCAGGTATAAAAAAAAATTGTATTTATTCATATACAAAATACAATTACCTATATTTTCAACTAAGTAACATTAAATTATTTTTTAAGGAATGCAACTGGGTAGCAGTGGTGAATGTGAAGCTTGTCCTCGTGGTACTCTTCGTTCAGCCGGTGCACGAGCATTGTGCACTCCTTGCCCATCTGGAACAACAACAGCAGCAAGAGGAGCTTCTAGCCCCGATCAATGCACATTACCAATTTGCAAACCAGGTATGACGATTCTATTGAAATAAAATTCTATATTTTATATGAAACATTTATTTACATTTTTTTTTATTTATTTAAGGTTCTTATTTGAATGGAACACTTAACAGTTGTATTGCCTGTAAAAAGGGAAGCTATCAACCAGATTATCAACAAACTAGTTGCTTACCATGCCCACCGAATACAAGTACTAGAGGACCTTCATCTGTAAGTATAATGAATATTTTTATATATTTAATTCAGGTTTCAAATATTAAAACATAAATATTTTTTGAATTTTAGGTTGCTCAATTAGAGTGTACAAATCCATGTGAAATGGAAGGACCTGAAATGCATTGCGACACAAATGCCTACTGTCTTTTATTACCAGAGACAGGAGAATTCAAATGTCAATGCAAACCTGGTTTCAACGGAACTGGAAAAGCATGCACAGGTAAAAACATAATAATAGTTTAATCTATAAAAATTATTTCCCAAAATATTAACATGTGAAATTTTTAGATGTTTGCCTTGGTTATTGTGAAAATGATGGTCAATGTATCAAAGACTTGAGAGGACAACCAACATGTAGATGCATCGGAAGCTTCACCGGTCGCCATTGTGCAGAAAAATCTGAATTTGCTTACATTGCAGGAGGCATCGCTGGAGGTGTTATCTTTATAATTTTCATTGTATTACTTGTTTGGATGATTTGTGTCAGGTTTGTAAATGATTTCAGTTATTTCATGTAAATAGATGATTTGAGAAATTCAATATAAATAAATTTCGTATTTTTTAGATCTAACAAAAAGAAGGAGCCAAAGAAAACTATGACTCCTGCCATCGACCAAAATGGATCACAAGTCAATTTCTATTACGGTGCTCACACGCCTTATGCTGAATCGATCGCTCCATCTCACCATTCGACATATGCTCATTATTATGACGATGAAGAAGACGGTTGGGAAATGCCCAACTTTTATAATGAAACATACATGAAAGATAGTTTGCATAATGGTGTTAACGGCAAAATGAACAGTTTAGCTAGATCTAACGCTAGCATTTACGGTACCAAGGAAGATTTATATGACAGACTGAAACGACACGCTTATCCTGGCAAAAAAGGTAATTTTTTCTCGGTATTATTATTTTTATATTAAATCTTTTTTTTAATATAACCAAAAATTTATATCGTTATTTCAGATAAGAGTGACAGCGACAGTGAAGGACAGTAAAAATTATAATAATGAAGAACCATAAAATTTATTGAGAACTCATTAAGTTTTTATAAATACTCAGATTTTATTTACATGAACTTTATCAGTATTTTGACTTTCATATTGTATTGAACAATATTTAAACGAAAAACAATTTATTCTACGTTAAAAATGTTGAAACGACTGATAAACAGATTTAAAGTCTTTTTTTGTTGCATTTTTATGTAAGAGCTGTACCAATAATACAAATATCTGATTACGAACCGATACACACTGACGAAACACAATATTTGTGTTTGCTTATCTTACTATTAAGAATGATGCTCAAAATGTAAGTGTGTTAATTATGGGCACTGCCATACGAAAATTTTAGATCAAATTAGGTCACAAGGATCGGTACTTTGGCAACATTGCCTGTAAATTATGCAATTTGTTCATATGTGAAACGTTTAGATTGTCGAAAACCAATGTCGGTTTACTCGTTTACATTTAAATATTTTCATTGTTAATTAAAATTTCAGCTTTTTGAACATTTTGTATTTAATTAAAACAAACTGAAACAATACAGTTGAATAAACTTAACGTATCGCATATGAACATCGTCAGCATTGCTCAGCAAACCTCGCCAAAGTACCATCATAATTTTTTTTATAAGATTATCATTTTAGTTAACGACGATAAGAACTAACCAATTATAATATTTGCTAGTTAACTTTTAAGATTTATATTTTTGTATATGTAAAGTTTATCGATCGATATATAATATGAAATACAATTCACAAGCTGTGCACCTGTAAATAACCCCTTATAATGTATTTATATGGAGTTTGAGTATTAGAACAAATTATTTTGTATAACAATATTGTTCGGTGTCTTTTTTTGTTTATACCGAAAGTGCTCACCAATGAATTCAATTTGTAAATATTGTGAAGTCAATTATCGTGTAGATTGTTATGATTGGGGATGTATGAAAGTTTTAATGAATGTTTATGCGATTGTTTATAGTTAAGTAGACTTGTACATTTTATGTTTATATAATCATTTTAAAGGAGTGAAGTAGTGTAAAATTTTGTGTAATTTTAATATTTATTTTCTTGAACATTTCACCATTATTTTTTTTTAATATTTTTTAACAGTTTTTTTATGAAAATTTTGAATATTGCTTTGGAAAATCCAAAATTGTTACTTAATATATTTTTTAATATCAGAAACAATATTTCAACGATGAATTGTATTTAAATAATGAGAAATTTTATTAAAATTTACTATGTAACATGTATTTAAATAACGATGAAAATTTATGATTCAAGATATGATGAAAAACAGTTGGAAATAAACGAACTGATATATTTAATAAAAAAATTTATTAATAAGCCCAAATAACATATTCAGTACCATTTTTAACCCTTCAATTATTGAACATCGATCAATTTGATGATTTGATTTATTTTTTATAAATGGACTCATTTTCAAAAATATTTACTATTTTGAATATTTTGCCTGAAACTCTTTCATGTAAGCTCCCAAGCTTTGAACATTAGCCACTGATATGGCATTGTATATGGACGCTCTAATACCACCAACACTCCTAAAATTAACAGAAAAAAATTGAAATTTCCAAATATTACAAGAAAAAAATATTTTCATAAAAGTTAAATAATACCTGTGGCCTTTAAGGTGAATCATTTTTAATTTTTCAGCACCTTTCAAGAATATATCTTCCAAATTACCTTCGCTGCATTCACCCGGAATTCTAAATGTAACATTCATTCGACTGCGAACATTTTTATTAACAGTGCTGACGAAAAATCCATTCGAATCATCAATAATATCATACAATATTTTCGATTTCTTAATCGAGTTAATTTCCATTCCTTTCAATCCACCATTGATTTTGATCCATTTAAATACTTCGAACATCACATAAATTCTATGGATGAAAAAAAATTTTTATTATCGTTTGTAATTCAATAGAAATTTCTTAACTACAAAAAACTTACGTGAAACACGG
This sequence comes from Hydropsyche betteni, assembly GCA_028571205.2. NCBI lineage: Eukaryota > Metazoa > Arthropoda > Insecta > Trichoptera > Hydropsychidae > Hydropsyche > Hydropsyche betteni. The sequence continues at coordinate 3,163,031 of JAOXNN020000043.1, read as the reverse complement.
AGGAGTATTGTATAATGAATTTTCCTTTGCATTTAGAGCAAAGTCCAAAATTGCAGGAGTAAAAGGTAAAGCCGAACCGATCAAATCTTCTCTCACAATCACCAAAGTTACTCCAGCTGGTCCTATATTTTTTTGAGCTCCAGCGTATATGATACCGAACTAAAAAAATATCAGTTAAATAAAAATTATTATTTTTTTATAATAGATATAAAATTATTGTAAAAAATTCTTACTTTAGATATGTCTAATTCTTTCGTCATAATATCTGAAGACATATCAGCTACTAATGGAACTCCTTTAGTATCCGGTATGTATGGGAACTCGATACCTACAAAAATAAAATATATTAGATATAAAGTTGACGGATATATATTCTAAATAACTTTATTTATAAATACCATCGACAGTTTCATTGTAACATATATGTACATAAGATGCATTTGGATCAAGTTTCCATGTTTTGACATCAGGAATATCAGTATACTTGTCAGTTTTAGGAATAACTAAATTGACTTTTCCATATTTTGTAGCTTCTTTTGCTGCTTTCGATGACCAAGTACCTAAAAAATTAATATTATCGATAGTAATATTTTTTACTTGTCGATAGAAAGAAGTTATATGTAATTATAGTACCTGTTACAACATAATCGGCTGTACCAGATCTAGACATCAAATTTAATGGCACACCGGCAAACATTCCAGTTCCGCCTCCTTGCAAGAATAATATTTTGTAATTATCAGGAACATTTCTATAATTTTAGGATTTTTTATTATTTCAAGGTTAATTTTAAATTCCGACAGTAATAATAATAATATTCACAGTAATTCTTTCACAAGTTGTTGGCAACCATCGTTGATTTTTTTGTAATCATTTGAACGATGGCTCATTTCCATAACACTTATCTGAGTATTAGCATATTGGACTAGTTCCTTTTGAGCAATTTTTAATACCTGGGAAAATTATATATTTTTAGTATAAATCATGAATCGAACAAAAAAAATTAAATATTTGATTAGGTTTTCAAATTGGGAAACAAAAAATTCAGAAACTGCTGTGACAACTTTGATTAAAGAATTTATCTATTGAAAAGAATCCATAATATTATACATAAAGGATACTTTCATTTTAAAAAGGTTATTCTTGTAAATATTTCCCATTCCGTAAAAAATTCTGGCGCGATTTAAATTTAAATGGAATATCGACCAAATAAAAAAAAGAAAACACGTTTTACGAAATGGCCAAGCTAAAATGCACTCAATGTATAATACTAAATGTAATTAGCCTATTGATTCATCTAATTAAATTTTTTGTTGTATGTGGCTATTTTTCAATGAAAATAAGAAGATTTTTTGAATTTGCCGATGTTCAAAGTAATGAGCCAATATGTTCAAAAGTGCTCTGCAAAAAATGTTCAAGGACTTTCCCCAGAAACAATAAACACTGTCAAAATTGACGCATAAATTTGCGAGGATAGCATTTTCAATATGAGAGCAGTCTCCAAATTGTAATCTCGTAAATTTCTAAAGATTTTTATAGATTAATTACGCGATTGAAATTGTCACACCATGTATAATATATTAACAACAGTCTTATTTATTTTCTAATATATTTTTCGAAGATTTATCATTTAAATGATAAATATTTTTTTTAAATTATGATAAGAAAGATATACCAAAAGATTTTCATATTATCTACAATAAATATATATATTTTAATAATTTCAATATTGTTTAATTTTTTCTACCCACAATTTCATTGAAATTTATTATTTTACAATACCAAGGTTTAGATACAAACTAAAAAAAAAAAAAAAAAACAGAAACACCTCCCGTATCTAAGGTCAGACACAATAAAAACGTCTACACGCTCCGAAAATTATAGTTTCAAGATAAAATAACTTATAGAAAATTCAATAATTACTTCTTCGGGAAGTTTGGCAGGACCAGCCCCGAAGTTAATGACGGACGCCATCCTTCTTCGAGTAAGAATGCAGACAAACTGTTACCGAATAAACCAGTACAAGAATCTGGTATCCTCTGAAACCAGTTGCAGAGAATATCAGCTCGACAACCGCAGACGAACGAATTCTCCTACAGATTAATTCGAAGAACAGTTGATTGTTGCGCAAGCGGTGTTTATTCAATGTTCTTATCGTTTACTCAAGAATAATATCGGAAAACGTTTAATAAGCACAAAATTTGCATACGCGGCATATTTTCATACTACAGATGTTTTAGATTTAGAACGATAGATCTGTTTGTTATTGATCTAATTTATCAATCTCGTTTTATAATTTCTCAAAAAAAAATTCTACTTGTCTTAGTTTTCGGCGGATCATTTTTTTTTTTAATTTCAAGTTGATATGTATGTTTAAATATGTATTATCCAGATAATTGTTTACAATGATTATCAATTATATTGTTTTCCCAATAAATTTCACATAAAAAATTTACTGGATTAATAATGTAATTAACAATTATCTAGATTAATTAATTACAATACATTTAATTTAAAATTAATTAAATCTATCTAGGAATTGTTCACGAGTACCAATTGAATAGGTGAAAAAATCGAAAAATGTTTTAAAACATGAGTTTAACTGTTACTTTATTCAACTGTCGTACGATCAACTATCATGTGTTCATATGTCATGAAACTAACAAAATTAATCTACTATTATAAAAACAACATACCAATTCCGTCTAATAAATGATAAATTTGAATTAAATAATAATTTAAATGATTTTTATTTTATTAGTTTAGTATTTTTATTAAGTCATAAATCAAAATACACACAAATTCAATTTAAAGAATAATTTTATTCTATAATACTAATCATCTAATTGGGTCAAACAGGCCACTCCTCTAACGATCCAATGATTTTCGGGTTGATCGGATTCAAAATTTATGTTAGTAATGAAATTGCTGGAATGTCCTGTCGTGGCTAGTACTCCTCTCCTGGCACTCGTCTTGTAAATGGGACAAACATAGCAGCCTTCTTGCTTAATTTCCGACTTCATGACTGGTTTCACCCATATTATAGGTACGGCGTCGTACAATATTTTATGTAAAGATTCGTCTAATTTTTTTTCACTTTTGTTCCATCTCGCTCCTTCTAAGTATAAACCCTGTAAATTTATTTGTAAAATTAACATTAGGTTCATTATTTTGATAATTTTGAAGAACACAAATGGATTAAAAAAATATTGTTGAATGGACGATATTCGAAGAGTTATTAGCTATTAAGCTGTCAAACTGCTGTCAAAATAGAAGTGTCATTACATTGAAGAAAATAGAAAATTTATTCGTATTTATATCGAAAATACGAAACATTTTGTCCTTTTCCAAGGTAATTATTATGATTCTAAGTAGTATACATGTATTAAAAAATATATATGATTGAAAAAATTATAATAATATATACTCATTGATAACACTATCAAATTTCGATACTTACTTGAATAAATACACTCTCATCAAACTTTTCCTGTATTTGCTGCGTGAAATTTTTTTAAATATGATTAAAAATACATTAAAATTAACTTAACTACTTAACACTATACATATAGTCCAATAAAAATAAACATTTTCTATAATAGCAAAACAAAACAACAAAAAAATACCAACATTATAAAAGTAATCATACTTATTTTTTTAATCAATGTTGTAAAATCAGAATTACATTTATTAACACATTTAAGAAAAAAAAATTAACTTAGTACATACTTTTGCAAATACTCCGAATTCCGGTTCGACTAGTGCATCAGCTTCATGTTCTGTTATTTTATATTCCAAAGCCAAATCATCGATAGGAATCTTGTATTTTCTAGAATAATTTTGTAAAACTGCTGTCAAAAATGATTGCGTAAAATAAAAACCAGAAAACCAATAAATATTGGGTGGTCCACAGTTGATCCAATTTTGAAAAAATTTCAGTCTGAAAATTGAATAAATTATATTTTTCAGGAATGATGGAAAATGAAAAAGTTCTAAGTGAAGACTCGTGGAAGGGAGAAGCATCTGCAGTCATCAAAGACATAAAAAATCACATAAAAACGATCGACATTTCAAAAACCCTCCCGAATTGCAATAATGCTATTTATCTCAATCTATTGACTCTCGAAAACAAAAAATATTGTATTGAATTAACAGGCGCTGGCTTCACAATAGTCGGTGAAAATTTTGACTCAAATATCATATCAACAGATATTTATTACGAAACTCCTTATGGTTTACTAAACAATCTTAGTACCGGTTATCAAAAATCATTTGGAAACGAATTGGCGTCAAAATTAAATAATTTAGAAAAAAATATGGACAATTGTAATGACAAAAACTAAAATTATGTTTAACCTTTATGATTAGTTAGTTATTTTTTACCTTGTTAATAAATCTGTGATATATGATCCTAATGGTTTTAATGAAGGATAAGATTGTTGGCGCCAAACATTTGGGATTGCTCTTTTTATGATAGAATCATAACATTCTTCAATATCTGGCGTCATCATAGTTAAACCTTGAACAGCGAGATGAACAAAATTCAAGCTGTCTTTTACCACTTTCAATAATTTATTGTATCGTATCAACTCCTGAAAGTATAATTTTGTTACTAAAATCATTTTTATATTCGGATTGAAGTGAACTTTAATTCTACCTGTCTTAATACGGTATTCATGCTATTTTCATAAGTGATGGGATACTTTTCAGTCACGTCATCTACAGGGAAATAGTCTGGTATTTGACTGATTATTTCATTGACGAATTCTGCAATGCTTCCTTCTTTTTCATCGCCCTTTGCACTTATAGCAGTAATGTGTGTTTGTATAAGTAATGTGCCAGTAAAAAGCTAAATTGAAAAACATTTTTTTTCGTTCCGATTTTTCTCAAACATATTTTTAATATGTTGAGAAAAATCAAATATATTGAATAAGTGAATACTTACGTTGCTTGTTTCTTGGTTGTCTTTAGTTATATCAGCGTTTTCATGAAGACCAAATACTTCCGGCATTTGTGTCGATGGAAGTGTTTTGATATATTCCAAAACAGAGGAATGTTCTAAATCATTTGGAATATAATAAGTTCCACTATGAGAAAACGTATAACTGCAAAGAAAATTCGTTTAATATAACTTTTTTTCTTAAACAAAGAAGAAAAATAAACTTTTAATCCTACTTTTCTGTCACAACCACTTCATTATTATAAAACATGGAAAGAATCGAACATAATAATCGTCTGTCTTTATCATCTGTTACTCTTCCTCCATAATTACATTCACCTATTAAGTAGTTCAGTGCCTCGAAAGGAATATCGTCATATTCACTTAAAAACATCTACAAAAATTTTCAAAGTATGAAATACAAGATGATATAACCAAATATATATTAACTGGTATAAATATAATTCCGAAAACCTGTAATTGCATCACACTAATACGCAAATCTGACTCGTTAAATTCATATGGAATATTCCAGCCGAGTGGACCAAATTTTTTTCTTTCTTGAACAACAGCATGGAAAAAACATAAGGAAAATAGTAAACGCTGCCATGCAATAGTTTCTGGGCAGTTAGAATAAAAATCGGGATTCGAAATTGGATCTGTTGTATATGAACGAAACAAATTATTTTTCAAACCTTCGGGAGCTTCTTTAACCATTTTTATACCTATAAATTTTAATTTTAAAATATAATTCATCAAATTTATTAAATTAAAATTAGATTCACATCACCATTCTGTAAAACGGGTACTGGGAACGCTTTAGATGGATAGCTGGTTAACCATATACGAAAATCAGGATGTGCAACTTGAGGTACAATAACCTCGGAACATATTCGATTTAATTCCGGCATCCAGCTTTCCATCAAATGACAATTTTGTAAAACAACCCAACCTCCAGTTTCTAACGCATCTTGAATCATCGATGATGCGACTATTCCCTAAAAATGTTTAATAATATCTGATTGATTGTTCTCTATGAACTAAAAGATCTCTTAAAATTCTTTAACTTTCATTATATTGTTATGTATTTTATGTTTCATAATTCGATTTGGTTTTACCTGCCCTTGCCCTAAAGAGATACTTTTCATGCTCACAATATTTTTCTCTGAAGAAAACTTTATCAAACTAGTCATAGGGTCCGAACCAGCCGACAATATAAATATTAACGGTGTACAGCTGTTGCTATCATTGTATGATTCTTCAAGATCAAACGGAGGAGGATCTATATAACTTTGACCCATTTCAGTCTCTACATATTTTTGTATCATCGGCAAAATTTTGTCAGAACGAATACACCTAAAATCAATGTTTTTTTATCTATTATATCGAACTAATTAACTTTCTTGATTGAAAATATTTTATTTTTAACCTCAACAGAATTAAGCGAGTGAGTCCTTCAGCTTTTTCATACGGTGGTGGAAATACTAAAGTTTGTGGATGAGAATGGTCATAAATATATTTCCATTCATCAATTTCTTTTATGAAATTATCCATGAAACTATTTAATCTATAAAAAAAACCAATATCTTAATACTAAACGAATTTTCTGTTTTCTAGCATATTTATTATAGAAAACCAAAATATTCACTCAGCTATTTCCGATGCTTTCACAATCTCAGACCATGACTTTTCAGATAACCAGTCAGGAACAGGGTTCGGGTATTTATTTTCCAACCCAACTCCTCCAGTTAATAAAAATGACAGCAAATCTTCATTCATTTTATTCTATATATCGCAAAAAAAAATTTGTAGTTCAGTATAGTAAGTAAAACTGCAAAATTTAATTGTAATACCTGAGATCGCAAAATGCCAAGCGTTAATACAAACGAAAAAATCAATTTATGTTTTTCAAATAAGCACCTGCATACATTTCTGTATATACTATTTGTAAAGTAATCGTTAAGGTTTTTCAACCTTTCTTCTAAGATTTCAGAAAACGGTGCATTTAATATCGATTGGTTATACAAATTTACAAACCTAAACAAAAAATTCAACATATATCACAAAAAAATTCCATATCAACTTTCCAAATGTTAATTCGATTACCATGATAATGAAAATTGATACATCGGATCTATGTTGACCAAATCTGATATGCAAAAAAATAAAATCGCACTGTGCTTTGATATTGGAATGTATTGAGATCTTGCATCGTCTATTTCCTTTTCTGTAATCAAAGCAATTTTCTGCTTATTTAATATTTCTTCGGAAAGAGTTTTACTTGTTGAAAGTATTTTATTTGCCGATTCGCTTTCTAATATATTTTCATCGGAACTTAGAACCTAAAAATAATGTTCATCTTATTCTTTAAATGCAATTACTTCGGTATATTTTTAAAGCTTGGCGAATATACTTCAAGTATTTGATCTTCAATGTCTTTCAACATTTTTCTGCTAGTTGCTCCCTCTATTATCAATTCATTTTTCTTTTTTTCTAAATCAGGCTTATCTTTAGCTACAACAATACCCAGTAATTGATCTTGTAAGCCTTGAAGTGTAATCATGAAATTAACTAAAGCCACCTGAAAATGATCTCATAATATTTTAATAAGTCTATTATATCTCTATAAATGTAAATTTTTGCTAGGTATACTTTCACAGCTGTTTGTGGTAGAAAATGTGGGTTTCTCAATTTTGTCGCTATATAAAATCTAAAATCATGATTGTATTCTAAAACACTATCACAAAAATTGAGACAATCTTTCCCTCCAACTTTGAATAAATTCAATTCTAACAACGATTCCAACGATGCGTCAAGTGTTTCTTCTACATTTTCTAAAATAACCGGTACTCCTTGTCGAATTGCATTTTCCAAAATTTTCAAGTAATCTTTTTCAAACAATTTTACAACCTTGATTCCTTTCTCTATAGTTTTAATCCATTTGCTTGCTTGTTCTTAAAATATATACAAGACAAATTATATTACCGCAGCAACTTTCAACTGTTATGAATGAAATAAAATTTTAAATTTTACCTTGTGGATCGATCATCAAAGGCCACCGTCTGCACTTTGTCACAATTATACCGTTTTCTGTAGAAAAATTATCTATCGGAAGCCCAGCGATATTCCATTCTCTGATAACCAAAGGCTCTCCCAATGTGCCTATGATTGAATAATTCTCAGAATGCGGCAGACCTTCAATAATGTATTCCAATCATAAAAAGTTCATAAATATTAACAAGTTTAATAATAACGTGTATTTTTACCATATTTCACACAATTCATATTCCAAAAAGCCATAAGTTCGCTCCTATACTTCTTCGTAAATGCTCCAAGATATGCAATAAATCCGGCAGATAATAAAATATCACCTGTGATTAAATTTCTTCTTTTCATTCAAAAATATTATACATATCTCACGATATATTTAATAAAAATAACTGTACCGATAATATTTGTAAGTGATTCTTGCAACATTGCAGCTAATTCGGACCAACGAGTTTTTTCTCCTCCCAAGCCACCGATTAGTTCCTCGGCTCTTTCCAATTTTTGAGTACACATACTTATTTCATCTTCTAAACCCTTCTTTTTTCTGGTGTATTCAGCAAATTCATCATTTAATGCTTGCAGCTTGTCTAAAACCTTTAACCAAATTCAATTTATCAATATTAATAGTTATCCAAAACAAATATTAATAATAATTTGAATTTTTTGTACCCCTTGGAGTTGAGCTCTTTTTTGATTTAATGTAAACATTTGCGCTTGTAATTCTTCTTCAGCTTCAGCTAATGCAATTTTTTTCGGCGCCACCACTTTAATAACCCTATCATATACTTCCATTGCACGTACCCATCTACATAATCCTTCACAGGCTGTAGATACTTTTGTTATACCAGCCGGATCAAATTCTTTATCGGGTATGTACCTTTATTGAAAAAGAAAAACAATTCGAACTATTTTCTCATACTATTTTTTTTTCAACTTTATTTTCTCATATTTATATTAATAATAATACAACTCATAAAACCTTTCTCTTATACGCTTCATAATAACTGGGCTTATATTATCTTTATCGTACGACTTCAAAGATTCTAAAAACTTCAAATCACCGAGTAACTTTAACGATGGTCCCCAAAAGTCTTCAATTACAATACCTTTATTTTAGAACAATGAAATATTGTTTTAATTTTATTCAAATAAAAAGATTTTTATATCTTTAATTTTCCAACCTTCTGCATTAGTTTTTCTATCGCATTTGACACCTTTCATTACACAGACGGCTTCCATCACTAATTTTACACCCCCAGGAGGATTTTTCATAGATTTCACAAGCGTTATATCAGCAGGTTTTAACGTATCCAACGATGAAATCGCCTCATTTAAAGCGGGTACAGCTTCTGTGAGATCGCTTTCACAATCATCTTTGATTGCTTGCGCTGCCGCAGCAGCTTCATTAGCCAAAGCTTCGTCTGCTCCTACAATCTACAGTTTGGAACTTAAAAAACATCAAACACATAGTGTATTTTAAAATTTAATTTTCAATACTTCTTTCTGTGCTTCAACAACGACAGTGTCTTGTTCGATTTTTATCATCAACTTTTCCGTAGTATCTGAAGTAACAACAAGTTGAGGATGTAGTTCCGTCAGCTGACTTTGCATAACTAATACTTGACCTGCTGCAAAATCGAGTTGTTCTAACCCCGATATGTACCTTAAAAATATTAATTAACTATTTTTCGTTTCATTCAATTTTATATAAGTTCACATTTTCATATGTGTACAATACCTGTTTCTTGCAAGAGTAATTTGTTTAACTTTTTTATCGTATAATAATTGGAAAGTCTTTATCAATTCTAAATATGTCGTTGGTGTTACGTATACTTTTCTTCCTTGTTCTTGATAAAATCTACAAAATTTTATCAATTTATGATTATCAAATTATCCCATACAATTAGTACATAATATAATATTACCTATCACAAAATTCTATTGAACTTGTATGAAAAACTTTACATACGTTCACACAAGCTTGCTTTATTTCGTCGGATACAGTATCCAATTTCTTTAAATTCATCGCTGCCACTTTTTCTAATGCTTCATCTGGCCATGGCATATACCTTCAAATTTTACAAATATTGATTATTTTTTTTGTCTTTAAGAAGCAATAATAATGATATTTTCATAGCAAACCAATCAATTGTGCAACAGTTTACAAGTGACGGGAACATTCTCATGTATTTTCGAAAATTTTCACCGATGGGTGACATCGTAAATGCTATATGCAAATTTTTCCTTACACGCTCGACAAATAATGTATAAAGGGCAAATGGAGTAGTTTCTACTTGACCCTTCAAATATAATTTCATCAAAATTACTTTGTGCATTGTACTGTAAAATGTATAAATAAAAATTCTGCATATTTTTACCGATTCTCTCGCAATGTTTAGCATACTATCTAAAATTATTGTTTTATCTTCTACCGCATAAATATTCGGTATATCTCCTGCATTTATTATCATACTCATATCTTCAATCATACCCTCGTATTTAATTTGATTATCAGAAAATAAAAATACTATTGGTTTACTTCCGATTCCGGCTTTCATCAATATTTTCTTCAGATCTGCATACCACTCATTATAACCGTATATTTGAGAAATTTGTATCTGTTCATTATAAATTAATCTTTAAAGTTATTCTAATACAGTAAAATTAGTTAGCAAATTCATACTTGTTGATATTCAATTTCTTCTATTGCTGCTGCTAATTTCACTGCACTTGAACGTCCACTACCCCCGACACCCACAAGCAACAAATGCCCTACACAACGAGTAATGAATGAAGTAGAATACAAAATTTATATTTCGAAATAAGTTTATGATTGAATCAACTACCATTTTCCTGTAAAAGTATTCTACACGCTCTCGAGATATGTTGAAGTGCATAACGGAACATGACTATATTTAACGTCGTAGATGATATCAGATTATATTCTTCTAAATAATATTCCATTTTTTCAATCATCAAATCAACATCTGACACCTAAAAAATTCCAATATAATTAAAAATTAGTAAAAGACAATTTCTTTAGATATAACAAACCTGATCGTAAATTTTCGGATCGGCGTCTGGTTCCATATAATTTCCAAAAAATATATTATCGATATGATCCGGTTGTATTTTTTCTCCTTCGGGAATATAATTAGATAGCACCTTAGTAAGATTCGCTCGGAAATTTTTTTGCACCGATTCATTGACGATACCGAATAGCTTTAGCCTTGAAAATATTCAGTCATACGCACATAAAACGCAACTCATATGTGAAAATTTAAAATAATACCTGTCATTCTCATCTACCAATCTATCATTAAATACTCGATAAGTTTCGTGAATCCAAAGCGTAATCAATTTATTTACTTCCCTCATATGTGAAGACGGAACCAACAGAATACCTTTTATGACTTGAGAAAAATCTCTAAGATTAAATGTGTAATGAGATTTTGCTGGTGTCGGCAGAAAATTATTTATGGCCATTTTGTAAACATCCATCGTTGCTAGTACAATATTCTTGATTTGAAAAATAATGGAACGGTATTAAATCCAATCAAATAATTTCTGAATGCATAAAAATTTTATTACCTTTGATAATTGTGTTACTGATTCTACGAAACCTTTCGTAAAATGCAAATCTAAGATCGAAGAAAATATTTTACTTAATGTTACATCTTCAAATGAGTCTATCGATATAACATGCATGTGACGAATGAAGCGACTAGTTATAGAATTGGAGCCGTCTTTCAAAGACAACATCGATGATACAAATAGCTAAAAGTATCCGATTGATCCAAGATATTCAAAAGGAACGTATGCATAATGTAAAATCTTATCAATAATATGAATAAATATACATACAACATCTACCAATTCTTGTTTTGTGGAATCTTTAAGATCATACCAATAACCATGATCTATCCATTGTCTTAGTAATTCTACGGGAGGTTGTGCTCCGTATATTTCCTTTTGAGGCATATTTAGATCATCTACGAAAACTATACACTATAAACAATAATTGATTTTCAATTTTCGAAAGATTATCAATAGCACATGAAATAATGGAATAATATTAACCTGTTTCCCCATAGCTGGACCGAAAACACCCTTCCGTCTTCTATCTAGCTTTGACATTATTATCTCTTGAGTCTAGAATATATTAATTAAATATAATAGAATATAGATATTATGCTTTCAAAAATAATTTAAAATATTTCCTGTTTGTTTACATGAACGTTGGATAAACATAAAAAAAATTAGAACCTGATTAGCACTAGTTCTTGCAGAAAAATTTATACAATTAGTGGTATATTTATTTTTCGGAAGCATTCTGAGAAAATTTTGCACAATACAAGATTTTCCTGTGCCTGTTGGTCCAACCAAAAGTATCGGAATCTTATTAAATACCATTTTGTGAAGGAAAAAATTTACATAAGAACTTTCATTTGTCGGTACAATAATTTCTCCACCCTATTGAAGAAAACCACAATTTCAGATTGCATTCATTCAAATTGATTACAAATTTATATTTATGACTCGATTACTCTCATATTTTCCGACATAGAATGATCTTTTTCTATTTCTATCCAACTTATCCAAGAACCTCCATTTTTCTTGTCGAAAACATAATCAAATATCAGTCCTTTCTCTGGAAAGAGTTGATTTTTGCTCAATTTGAAATTTGTAGGTCTCGGAAATTCTTCACTACTTCCATCGATTAATTTTCTAAAAAATACATCAAATCTTTTTTTGCTGATATCTACGAAAAAAAATTATATTACAAATTTTATCTGAAATATATTTCAAATTGAAACGTGTTTTACTGTTAATAGTTCCACAAAGCCCCCAAATTATAGAAAATATTAAGTTACATAGAATCCATACATTGTTGTTCAAATTTTCTTCACCGATTACTGTAGTAAATATTCTGCAAAAAGACTACTCATTTTATCATTAGTACATTCCATTCATCTAGTTATATATATTTTTCACAACTCACATAAAATAAATGCTGCTCGTTTGTAGTTATGAAAAAGAAATAATTTTGTTTCAACTCTTTGAAAATAGCAGGAACGAGCCAATTGATAACTTCTTGGACTAAATCGAACTGCTCTTCTTGAATATTTCCAATCAAATTGCGGTTAAACGTTTCTAGTAATGGTTTCCATCCTGTAATATCATTTCTTATGGTTACAAAATAAAATTATATAAAGAGATTATTTTTTTACCTAATTCTTTAGATTCGAAATATATCATGCCGCAGCGTGATACTGTTGCTGGAGAAGCTTGATCTAAATCAGATGGCTCGAAAATAATATTCATTGTATTGGACATCTGAAAATATGACAAAAATCAATGAAAGCATTGAATTAACAATTGCTGAAAATGAAAAAATAAATAATACCTGAACAATTTCTCCAGACATTAAACATAATTTTTTATTATCATCGAGCACTGTATTCATATTTTCTATCCAAACTGCATCCACAGGTCCGTCGAATATTATCCATTTTCGTTCTTGAGACGAAGAAGAGGAATATTCTCGAAAAGTCATTGCTAAAACTCCATCTGACCTATAAGTCAATTATAATTACAAATCTGTTATTTGAAAATTCATGCTAAAAATCTATCTTATTTAACTCACCATTCATAAGTCGCAGAATCAAAATGACCATACAATTGTCTCATGGTAATAGCTTTGGGGTTTACTATTTTAAAAATCACTCCATTTTCTTCAACTTTAGAAGGAAGCTTTTTAACATTAAGTGAACACAAAGCTTGAGATAAAATCTATAACGAGCAAATTATAAGATTATGATTTTTTTAAATTTAACCTAACGTACAAAAATAGAAACTTACCTGATACGCAGTTGTTTTTCCAGACATTGGATCACCTACTATCATCAGACCATGACGAACTAATACCATTTCATAAATCTGAAATTTTCAAAAGGTTTTTCACATAAATAACAATGCAAATATCATACATATTATCATAAAACCCCTTTTTTAAAATATTTTAATACCTGCAATATTTTGTTCATAAACCAAGGAGTTTCCTGTAAATTTTTCTCTTTCAATTCTTCACTTATTTGCATTTTAAGACTATCTCTATCTGGATTGAGTTGATCTACTTGAGGGAACAAATCCGTATAAATTCCGATAAAAAGTGGAATATCCTAAAAATTTATAGATTATAAAAATTATTTTCCTTATATGAATTAATCATTAATTTTCACATACTGGGGATAAAAATTTTGGCAAATTTATATCAATCACAGCTCTGAGAACTAATGAAGATTCGTTTCTATCTGGATATTCTTTTTTTAAGGCTCCAGCAGCAAGAAGTACAGATTTTACGGCTCTCATACCATAATCATAATGATTTTGTGATGATAATTGTTCTGAGCACAACTTGTAAGTTTGAACAATTTTTTCAGCCAAACTAGAACAATCAGATTCGTAGCAATTTTCATAAATAAAAACATAATAAATTCTGCGAATATTACTCACATTTTTGCACTCAAAAACCCATTTGAAAATAACGTAACTTCACCAATCATTGTATAATCAGGCACCATCATCGCTACAGTTCTAAATAGAACCTTAAGATTATCTGGTAATTCTCGTCTACCTGCATACCTGTATTTACATTATTTGTTACTACATTACATTTAACGTTTCTTTTATCATTTTAACATTTTAACTCTTACCCAGGATTCATAGTAATGAAACACGTACACGTTGGGTTCAAAAATATCTCAGTACCTTCAAAAACAAATCTTTTCACTTTTCTAATCACAGCCATTTGTATGCTTAATATCTGTTGTGCCACTACGGATAAAACTTCAAGTTCAATTCTGTTAAATTCGTCAAAACATGCCCAAGCTCCTGATTGTGCTAAACCCTATTAAATAATTTTTTTTAAAGGTACTAGAATATGTATATGTAAAAGAGAAAATTTGTGTAAAATTTTAATCACCTTGAAAAATTTTCCCAAAGCTTTATAATCAAGAGTATCTGAACAATTAAAAACAACACATTTTTTGGCAACGGCTTTTGCTAAGTCTTTACATGTTTCAGTTTTTCCTGTTCCTGCAGGACCTTCCGGAGCACCCCCCAAGTTCAACTTGAAGGCTCCCATCAATGTTCTGAATAACATTGTTTATAATATTATCATTTTCGATCAACATCACCGCTCATAAAATATAAAGAATAATACCTGAAACATCTATCGGTTAATGGAGTTGCGACTAGTCTGCCGGTATTTCCCAAATACTCAAATCCATATGCTATATCCGTTGTTATCATCGAACATGTAATCGCATTGTCGCGCCAGTAATAACGGAATTGTGAAATCCATTTAAAATCTGTTACTTTTTGCACATTAGAATCAACTAACTGTTGAATTATATCACGATCTGGAATTAAACCGTGTTAAAAAACATAGAATTTGAAAAATAAATTCAAAATCTTCAATATTATTCATCGTACTATGAACGTCTATAACAATGAGAGCTTCAACTGTAATCCTATTTCCAGTCTCTAAATCTGTTTGAATCAGTTGAACAATTTCTTCTATTTGAGAATTGCATTTTTCATAGTAACTCTTCAAAGATTGTTTTTCAATAGCTTCCGTCACCTATATACCTCGTTTTTATTGTAAATTCTTATTTTGTCTACTTTTCAAAAACTCAACTTACCTCAACTGTAAATTGTATACAATTTACTACTTGTACAATTTGGCCTGGAAATTTTAATACCCATTCTGATCGCTTATCTGTGAAATATGTCGGTATTGCTTCCAAACAAATATCTCGTAAACTCAACGTCATTTGTTCCTCTAGTTGGAGTAGCCATCGTTCCACCATACCCTTATTCAAAGAAACATTTTTATTTATAACAAAATAATATATTTTTAAATAGCATAAGTATTATATTTATAAACCTTAGCTTCCTCGGGATTAATTGCATTTGCAAGAGTGACTATTTCATTTTCACGTGAAATCATACCAGTAATTTCTTCTTGATCGTCAAATTGCAGGGCATAAATACCCTCAAAACATTTTTTAAGATGAGGTTGCACTCTCATTGGATCTTTTGTTTCCGAAAGAATTTCCAATAGTTCATCATTTGACAAAAAAAAGAATCTGTTGTGCAAAACAATTTACATGAACACAATTTTGTAATTCATTACTTTGTCAAAATAATAATACATAACTTGGAAAGAAAAGACGCTTTTTCTCTAAGTAATCATTCAATCCTCTTTGTATATCAGAAAGAAAATCATTGGAAGATTTCAAAGAAGATAATAAACCAGGATAATCAGTAGCCTCCAGAACATCTGGATTTTTTATAGTTGCAGCCATTATTACTCGCCATTGTTTATCTACTTCTCTGAAGTTTCGAGCTTCAGTAGGCATTTGACGCATAATATCTTCAGATGAAAATATTGGTTCTAAGTACATCCAAGAACTTTGAACCTTAAATATTTAATATTTCATTTCACTTATTTGTTAAAAGAAAGAACAAGTTTAAGATATTTATCTTTAATTTCACCTGTAACCACTGATCGAGTATATCTTGCATAGATATCAATTTTTCTTCCCATGCCTGCATTTCCGCCTCAAATGGTTTGACATAGGGAGAACCTCGCATCGTCTGAGATTTCAATATATGATCATCTAACATCAACTGAATATCATCTACACTGCTAAGAATTGCAACTCCAGATTCCCTATAATAATTATAAACAAATTTTATGGTCTTTAAAATCAAACAGTTAATTGATTAAATTAATTACCTGTACATCTTGCATTCAAATTTCACACCGATCCATTCCTCTTTCATTTTCAATAAACCTTTTTCGAGAGTGTATTCTTTAGATGCTGCTGAACTAATTTTTTCCAGCTCCTCGATATGAATATGCAAACCTAATTCAATCATATCAGATAAAGAAGAATCTGGACGTATTTCAATTAATGCACCAATTATTTCTGATATTTGACTCCAGTGATGAGCTTGCAAGCCCTTTATATAAGATAATTATAATAAACAGCTTTATTTCATAATTTACGAATAATTAGAAACTCTTACTTCATTACAAATCGCTTGAAGTACGGGTATGAGTACTTTGAATTTATCTACTCTTGCACGGACCATATCGGCTACACGTTTAGCTCCAGGATAATCAAATAAATGCTTACTCAATTTATACAAAAGAGTCCATTGGTTTTCAACTTCTTCTTTAATTGCTTCTGCATTCAGCTCACGAAAAGGACCATAGTACCTACACAAATATCAAATTTAATATTAAAATAATATATTTTGAAAAAAAAAATGATAATACTGCAGATGAATATTACCATTTTTCATATCCAACATGAAAATCTAATGAAGTATGCCAAAGTTTGTAAAATGGATCAACCGATGCAAGCATTGCTACTAAAATGGAAAAAACAGTCACTTCCTGATCTAAAAGTGATTGATCTTCATTGATATTAGCAGCTTCTTGTTTGTCTTCCTGTTTAAATTTATTTTATTATACTTTACATTCAAGAATTAAAAAATTTCATATTAAAAATTAATACCATTAGTTTCAAATGAATCTCGTCTATTCTAGACACATAGTCTTTCATCAATTCCATATTGATTAGTGGTGGATCGAGTTTTCTAAAGGCATCCAAAGATTTTTCGTGCCGTTTCAACTTCTCTTCGAATATATACTTTCGTCCTTTCAGCGCCTCTTCTGCCATGTTACGTTTAGATGTTAATGTTTTTAACGACAACTCAATAACAATTTTCATATCAATGGGCCACACAAAAACTCTACTGTTTATTGCAATATCTTCCGCTATATAATGATGGAAGAGATTATTTCTTTATTTATATATACAAATCATTTTTTTTTCCTTTTATTACCAGATAAATGTGCATGATCCATTAAGAATAAAATGTTTGCTGCTGCTATTCTCGATTTTTCTTTCAGGTCATACATCGTCACATCTCGACATTCGACGATATAATTTAATAATTCGACCAATTGTGCCGTTGTTTCTGGCATTTCCGATGATCTTTGAGACATTGTTTGATATACATGACAAATTCTAAAATAACAATTAAATAATAATAAAATATCTATATATTTCAATCATTTATATTGTAAAATTTACTCTTTATTAAGTTTTCTGTTTTCCAAAACAAAATATTCCACAATAAATTTTTTCAGATCTGTTATTATTTTCCACATATAATCATTTATATTGGAACAATCGAGCATTATCATATTCAAAGGTATGTGCCTCCGGAGAAAAGTTATTTTATTGCAAAGGTTTTCGAAAATTACTATTTGTTTGCTGAAATCCTGAAATTATTTTTAAAATTTTGTTTACAAAACTTTCGTATTTAGTATTATATGTCCATTAAAAAATTAATATATGACCTCTAGTAATGGAAATGGTTTTTTGTGGAACATAGCTATCGTCTCTTCTTTAGCACTACCATCAATAATAAATTTGAAAGGTTCATACGTGTTCAAGTATTTTATTGGGCCAATACAATTTTCATTAAAAAATCCAAGAGTTTTTTCAATTATTATTTGTATTTGTTCTTCGAATTCGTTCACCGCGAACAAAAACATTTTTTTATTTTTGAATTCTATAATAAAAATGAAATGGCTAAAACAAGTAAAAATTAATTTGGTAAAAAATTGCAAATTATACCAGGGAATAAATATTGTTCGATCCGTGGCACTTCTTTGTTAACATTAATGATTTCTATCAACCAAGATTTTATAAACCTCCTAACACTGTCGAGAGTCGGTAAAAAACTCAACTCCCCTGTTTTCGAATCACTAAAAATTTTGATTAAAATCAACGGACGTTTATTAATCACGAAATCTTCATATATTTCACCAAAATCATTTCCTTCCTAGCAACAGTAAGAATACATATTAATAATACATCAATTATATAAATATCACTACAAACATTTCATACATTAAAGCCTGCAAAGGCATTTGAGAAGTGTTCCAAACTTTTCATAACCAAATCTCTCAATTGTTTTGACATCAAACCGCATATATTTCTAAGAAAACATTCTATTCTACTCGTAGAATCGGTTCTTTTTTTCGGTGCATAACACTGCCATTGATTTTTCAAATGCACCATAGCATCAGCTACATCACACAACCATCTGTTCAAAATTATAGAGCGAGATATTTTACACCTTTCGAGCAATCTTTTTTCAAACATATCACAATAAAGAGGAAATGGTGATTCCGATTGCATATCTGACATGTCACATATCAGCATATCACTGTACCTATTTAACAATAAACATATCTAAATTATATAATAAAGATGTTCGTAGTTACAAAAAAATAAAAATAAAACTTGCTTCTCGTCCCATATCTTTTTCAATTCTAATAAAATACAACTTCCTTGAAAATATATATAAGATAATTTTTGCTTCGACATTGTAAAAGGTGTATGCCAAGGCATCGGAGCACGGATAACAATAGTAGGATGACGGAGAGGGATATGGCTTATGTTAAGTCTAAGTTTTTCATAAGGATCTTGAAGAACGTATCGAAGAATCGATTCTTTCACAGCTAACATATAATCCTCTAGTATTTCACATTGCAAAGATTGTACTAAAACTTTGTAAGTCGGTGGCTTGGTAATTCGTTTCCAAATATTTTGCAAAAGTTGCGTTGCTTTGTCGTAAAGGAAAATCGGATATGGAGCAACATATTGATCAGCGTGATCCTAAAATATATCGTTGTTTTTTTTCAATTATTCACATTTTATTTCATAAAATATATAAATGTAAATCTTACTGAATGTATATAATATTTTATTTTATTGTTTTCATTTTCGCTGATAGTATGAGATAATTGTTCAAGTATTTTATTCATCATGAAACACAATTGTTCTTCGGGTGTGTGTGGTAACCCAGCTTGCAATTGGGATAATCGCCTACAAATAAATACATTATACATTTATTAATCGAAAAATTTATTGTATTCAAAGAAATATTGAATTATGCAAATATAAATAATAATATACTTTATTTCTTCATTTTCTTTGTGTATTTTCAATAGTTTTATTTTCAATTTTAGCTTTTCCTTTTTAATAATTTTAAGCTTCCTTTCTTCTTCCTTCCTTTTAAAATATTCTCCGTTCAACAAATCAACTAATGGAACAAAACCTAAAATAAACACTTTTCATATAACTCAAATATATATAAAAAAGTATCATTACTATTAAACCTATTTTTACCACTTGTTTCTTCTTTTCTCTTCTCCCTTTCTTTTAGTTCTCTCTTTTTCCTCTCATTTTCAGTATCATAACGTGTTTTGATTTTAGGAAATCGTATTTCTCCATCTTCTCCTATAGGACCATATTTTTTCTTCTTTGGTTTCTTTTTCGGCGGTTCGTAATTGACTTCAATTATGTCCGCACAATTAATTTTAGTGTCTAAGAAACATTTTAATCCCATTTTAAGTATTTGAATACAAACGTCTAATAAAGAGCAATAATAAAAAAATAAACCATGTTTGAAATATTCTTTGCCATTTCTAAAATGCTTCCTTTTAGTCCAAGGTTTATCTTTGAACAATGTTGGATACAGATTTGAATTAAATCCAGATTCGTGTTTATTAGAATCAATTGACATTGCACATTTCCAATTCAAAATCGCATGAAGCGGCCTCTTTGAAGCACTTTTTTTTACTTTCACTGGACGATTCATAATCGGATCATTTTTATTATATCAGTAATCACTCAAATTGATTATTGCCATTAAAGGTGGCTTCCAAACACATGATTCATAATCAACAAACAAGTTGTTACCATAGCATATACATCCATCCATATCCGTATGAAAACTCTACAGGTGTTTTGAGTCAAATTGATAATGTTGGTGGTATAAGTGAGAATTTTTCGTTTTGAAATACATTGAAAATCGTTTAACACAAAAACGCTTAATATGAAAAATCAGTTGACAAGAAATAATACTGTGGTCCTAAAAAAATATGATACGACATTAAGCATAAAATTCCTTTAACATGGAAAAAATATTCAGTTTCATATTAAGCATTTTGCATTGTATTTCAATATTTTTTAATAGATAACAATTTTGTATTGGTCTAATTAAAAAATGTATCGTTTAATAATGCAACGTAATTATTTTTAAAACCACAATTAACATTTTTCATCCTTGAATCATATTATTATTTTTTTGTTCCTTATCAGATAACCATTTTTTCATTGATTATCTTAGGAAATGGTTTACTTTTGTCTTCTTCGGTGATAGGGTGTATTATAATAATTTAAAAAACCATTTATCTATCAAAAATTTTATTTTCACACATAATAAATACATTTCAAGTTAAAAACTAACAAACAACAAAATTATTAATATTTCTATGAATAATAAATAAATAATACTAAAAATTTAAATACACTTTAATTTTTTCAATTAAATCTAGAAGAATTACTCTGATCATGAATTTGAACATTTTCATAATTCCTCCTTTGCTCAATTCCAGATGTCGGTCTATCCGGAGAATCTTTATATATCGATCGTTTATCCGGACTATTAACCTCAAATCGAAAATTGGCATTCGAAGGTTTCCTCATATTTTCGTTATCTTTCACAAACTTCCAGGTCGAACTTCTACCTAGTTCTGTATTAGCAGGGCTTGGTTTCTGATTATAAATCCAATCTAAAAAAAATTTTTATCATTTAAACATAATCATTAGCATCTTATTACATAATAGTTATACTCACGTCCTTCGGTAACTCTTGCGATTGCGTTCAAAAGGAATTCTTTGTCTTTCGATTGCAACACCAACATATTCCGTAATTGTTTGACCATGCCTTTTTCAGCTTGTGACTTGGCACGCAAATAATACACAATGACACTGAAAATGAAATTATGAAAATGTATGAAAAAATAAAATGTATGTCGGAAATGTATGAAAAAATAATTTATCAATAATCGCTTACCACATGGTAATTAGAATAAACCCAACTACGCCAGGTTTAGTGAAAAACATAATTATAGAGAAAAATGTATTATCTTCTCTTATATTCAAAACTCCTTTCAAGAAAACTTCATACATGTAATCGAAATTTTGAAACGGTCCGCAACTACCAGTCGGAATTCTATTATGAAAAAATTCAAATGAAAAAAAAACTCAAAATATTATTTATAAAAATATCATATTATAATTACTTAATGAAAACGTATCCCAAAGTCACCAGAATGCATAGCAGTGAAAAAAATGTTAAAACTAAAAACACGGTGTGCATTTGTGCAGCTTTCCAAGACTTATTAGAAGGTTTGCAATTGCGAAGAGTAGAATATTTTCTCACATAATATAATATGAAAAATTTCAATGACACAATTATAGGTAGTAAAGGAGAATAGAAAAATCCCAAAAACATTAACGTTTGATTGTATATCAAACCCAAAGTATTGCGAGCTATGTCAAATTCAGGAACTCCGATTTCTGACCACAGATGTCTGAAAAATATTTATATTTAAAGTAGATTGAGCTGACATCAGAAATTAGTTTCTGAAAATACCAACTTTTGTATGATAGAACGTAAAAACTCAAGCAACGGTAATCCAATGACTGATATGAAAAAATCAAAAATAATAAGACGATAGACTTCTTGACCCAATGATGTTTCCCAGCACTAAATGAAAAAATAAACATAAACTTAATTAAGTAATAACATAATCTATCTTTACGTGATTCTGTATTATTCACCGTGTTTGTAGATTTTAACCAGAAAATACATAATATAGACACAACCAACGCTTCCAAAAAAAACGTTCTCAATAAAGAAACGTATAGCGTTGTTCTCGGATTCTTATATTTTTCAAATCTATAATAATCAAAATATACAAATTAATAAAAATTAAAAAAAATTACGTAAAAAATTTCTCATAATTTCTCACCTTATAGTATAGGAAAATAATATCGGAAATGCAAATATTACAAGAGTAACGATAACTGCCATCAAAATGGATTTTTGGTTTGAAACTCTGATAGCCGTCACAACATCGGAAACTTCAATATTTTCATCCATCAAAGCCCACATAACTAAACCAGTTAAACCAAGAAGCACTAATACAAATAAATTCATGAAGATATTTTTGCTGAATATGTATATTTTATCGGAAAACTTATATTCCGTTTTCGTTTTGTAACTTTCACTCAACATTTCCTAAAATGATTGTTTTTTTACATTTCTCTTTTTTGAAAATTAATAATTTATGCGAAAAAATTACCTTCATTTCGTTATAAATATTTATAGATTTTAAAGAAGCCGCTTCAGCTGTGGCAATGCTAAAGTCCCAACCGCAAAAAATTTTATTTGCATATACATTTTTGAGTCCGCTCGATGTTTCGATGAAACTAGTTTTATATGAACGAGCCATTCTAAAAAAATTAAAATAAATCATTAATAACTAGCTTTAATAGAAAAACAAATAACAAAATTACCTGAATGATAGCAAAATGAATATAAATAAATACAACACTATTAATGTGAATAAATAAGCGTATGGTATATTGTAACTGTTTATATTATTAAGGCTGAAAGTAGCTGGAGAGTAAAATCCATAATATAAAGTAGTATTTGTGAACGATCCCTGAAAAGTAAAAAAAAAAAACTGTAATACGTTTATACGGTATAATACGGTTCACGTATAATTTTCCTTTAACTTTCTGTATGCTACTTATCTTATATATATAATACAATTACGAATAATTTACCTCATATATTATTCCTGAAGTTGCATAAAAATAACACAATTCATTTAACAAGTTGTTTTAATTTATCAATTCTCAATTTAAAAAATAAAAATATAATTTTTTACTCACTTGTCCCGTAAATATATCCACAAAATTGAAACCTATCGAGTCTGTCGTATTATTAATGTGATTCGAATACAAAGCTTGCGGAATCACTACAAATCCTAGAGCAACAATCGACACGAAAACATTCATCACAAACAACCAACGTAAGAAACGAAAATAGGTCGCAACGCCAGATCCAAAATGACCCTCGATCATTCTTATTCCATAATACCATAATTCCATCGAAAACAATACATCCCTCATATTTTGTTTCATCTAAAAGAGTTAAAAACAGTAAAAATGCGACAAAGTGATAGAAAATTGCGAAGTATACCTTTTTCCACCAAAAACTGAATTTATATTTTGTCCGTTTGAAAAACCCTATCGGCCTTCTCTTGGATTTTTTGCTTACTGAAGCGGATAGTTTCGCTCTAACATTTCTTTTCACAGTCAAGCATTGAGGTATGTCACGTAACGCTTCACTAAAATTCAATTTTATTAATAGACACTTAGAAAAAATTGAGAATTATATCAAAATATTATTGTTATACATTCTCAATGCTTCTCCGTCTGGAGTATCTTCCATCATGTGTTCATTTTCTTCAATTTGATTAACAATTTGTTGGATATCGTTATCGTCGTCGGATTGTGTATCACCGTCTATCAAAGACATGTCTTCTGGATTCGAAGCTTTTACTCTAACTGTACCTAAAAATAAATACGCAAAAATTATTTTGTTCCCAAATATGTAATAATTTCGAAGGGGAAGCCCACCATCCCGCCTGTTACATGCACCCCACTCTATGCCAGCTTCCTGAGTCGGCTTAGTTGTAATAATATGTAATAATATAAAAAATTAAAAAACCGCATATATTTACCATATAATGCATTGTGTCTAGACGGTAACATTTTCATCAAATCATTTTGCAAAGCGTTTCGGTGAAGCGATTGAGTCCTTCTAACAGTTCTGGCCGTCCGCATCCATTCGCTGTTTTCAAAATTTGAAGACTCGTCATCGCCGTTCATATTTCTCCCGGATGGTTCTCCGTATTGCATCTCAAATGAATTCCTCGGCTCGATGTGATCTTCCACAATGTTTACACGGTTCCTCGCTAATCGTCTCATCTTTTCGTGTATATCGAAATACTAACTATAATTAAAATATGAACATTTAAATCAAATATTTTTACTCTTTTATGCACAATACATGTTGATTAGTTTCCGAAATGTAAACTACGTATGTATGAATCTCATGGTATTTTTTATCTAAATAGATTGGCTATAGGCCCCTTTATGTGCTTCGACCTTATCACATAGATAAAACTTAATAGCCTTATAAATTCCAATGAATCATATTTTAGTATTTTGTTTTGTAAATATGACAAATAATTAAATATTAATTATAATAATAATATAAAACTATTCTGAAGTATTATATTAGTGGTTAAAAAAATAAACTATTATTTTTTTCATATTTTATTTTAAAAAAAAGGACAATACAATAAGATTTAGAAATGCAAATAAAACGCCCAAAAATTGACAGTACCATCACTGTTTTTTTTTATGATCACAAAATTTATATTACGATTAAAAGAAATGGAACAATACAATGTTTCGTGAAAAGTAGAAGATTAGACGTAATTATTGAGTTGAATGAAATTCGTGGAATCTTGACTAATTAAATAGATGTATGTACATCGAAAAAATTCATGACTCACACTGTTTATATGTTCGAATACAATATTTCGATAGCTATATGTTTTTTGTTGGCATTTTTTGTGAAGATTATTGAAAATAGGCTTTTAAAATGCTACAATTGTACAAAACTAGAAAACGAAACAAACGTGAAACTTTCAAGAAGTGAACTGTCAAAGAATCGAAAGCAGCAGCTGATAAAAATAACATGCACATAATACTTCATTTATCGTCCAGCTCATTTTTTTATTTATTCCAAATCGTATGTAATTTCGTTAAAATTAATCATTTACCAACAGTGCTGAAATAGTTACGTGAATATTTCTAAATGCTAAAAATGAAGATGAAGTTATAAAATTTTATTAAAATATTAAAAATTTAAATATTTCAAAATACATATACTTAAATCAAAATATTTTCTCTTTCGAATACTCAATAAAATACTTATTTGACAATTTAAAATCAATTTAATAAATGGAATGAAAACCTTATTTTATAATATGTTACCATTTTATTTTTCATATACTGAAATAAGTAATATTTATTTTATTTCTTCATTTCATTTTTCAAAACAGACAATTTGGTCAAACAAGCATCTCTCCAAGCTCTTCTTTCTTGCAATTTATCTAACGGACAAATTTCATTCAACTGCCTACTGACTTCTTCAGCTTGAGGTCCTTCCATTTTTGGAGTGGGTCCCATTGTTTCGCTTACAGCATAAATCGTCTTGGAATACCTACAATCGTTTATTTTAGAAATGATTGACATTAAAGATCTCGATTATATACTGAATCATAATATTTTTACCTTTCACAATAACTCTTCATTCCCTCGGCGTTCAAATGTGCTGTTTCTAAAGCACCAAGAAAAGCATAACGCATACCCAATCCTTCTGACATCACCTTGTCGATATCTTCAACATTCAGTATTTTATCGTCGACTAATCTCCAAACTTCGTTCAAAATTGCATACCTGAAAAATATATCAAAATCAGCATCAATTATGAAAAGTGTAAATACAATTTTATAAAATATAAACACATACTGTATTCTATTAAGAGCAAATCCTTCAATTTCTCTAGATAAAGATACAGGTGCTTGTCCTATTTCTTCCATAATCTTTCTCGTTTTCAAAACGATCTCAGGGTTTGTCCACGGAGCAGGTACTATTTCTACAAGTGGTACGTAATAAGGTGGATTTACGGGGTGAGAAACTATTACCTTAAACATTTCAAATTGTAAGTAAAGATCTTATTTTTTATTATAATATACTAACAATTAATAATTACTTGTGAACGATGCTTTAGAGTTTCACTAAATAATGATGGCATAAACGTACTGGTGGAACTTGATATGATAATTGTATCACTAACCACACCATCTATCTCAGCATATAATTTTTTTTTCAATTCTAGATTTTCTGGTACACATTCTTGTAAGAAAATTGCTCCTTTTACAGCTTCGGCAAGACTGGAACTTCCTGAACCGTCAAACAACAAATATCAATACAATTTTTCTTACAATATACTCATGATTAATTTATTTAAATACATATTAGAATAATAGTACATTTACATATTTTTTAAACAGATGATCATTGAAATTAAGAGATGAGTGGCAATATTAATACATGAATACAAACATGTATTTGACAAGAGATATATCATTAAATTTAATCTGTATAATGTTCAGTACCATTTGCAGTTCAGTCATTTTTTCTTATCATATATGTCCACTATATTAGTGATAAGGTGACTTTTAAAAAGTTTAAATACAAAATGAACATCCCATCTTCAAACTATCTACTAACATATCCACTCCAATTCGGTGATCAGTGAAGATTGATAAGTTCAATGAAACTTAACTGTTGACCCAAATAATGATAAAGTGTAAAACCAATTTTCAAGTATCTAAATAAAATTCTAGACTGATTTTGAGTTGTTTTATATCACATTTATCTATCCACCGACTGAATTACACATTACTTAACTTAAACAATTACAACACATAGACTCAAAACCAATCTCATAATCTTTACCTTTGATACAAGTATACTGTTGACTAGCATTAAGCTTTCCCCTCAACAACCCCTTACTCTGCAACGTCTCCAACTGATTCTTGACATCCACAAGAGCCGACTCCACTTGAGACGGGACAATATCGAATATAGTCACCTGGTAACCGACAGAAGCAAAAAGCATAGACCATGACCGGCCTATGAGTCCACTGCAAAAGAACAAAATTTCAATAATTCAACTCATTCTTTCCAAACGAGCTAAGACCATCGAACCTTCCGATGATGCTGATCTTTTCCTTCTTGAACTGGGCCATTGTGTCGCTCGTTAGCTACTGCCGGCGCCGATTTGAAACAGTTCTTTTATATGTGTCCCCACTTGAATCAATCTGAAAAATTAAGTGTTTGTTGCCGAGTGTTACAAGTAGCTTTCGAACAGTAAATATCAACTAAATGCTTGTGCTGACTGATAATAGTGTTTGCTTGATAGTGCTCATACGCAATATACAGATTTTTTTGTTATTTAAAGCTTATGTTATATAAATATACTTTATGTTAAAGTATTTCTTTTGGATATGTGACCTAAAATTAATTTAATTTATGATATAGAGTATTTTTCATTTGATACTCTAAATATCGTTTATAATTTGTACAATAAATGTTATTACCGATTTTTTTTTTTATCAGATTTTCAATCTTTAAGCAGTTAGTGATAACTAATTACTGATTAACGTTCAATACACTACTGATTCTTCTAAATACTTATTCGAGTTAGTAATACCTATTTTTTTTTCAAATACATCGTTATTTAAATTAGTTCTTATTTTATGATAAACATTGTACAACTCCCGTGACGATAATACTATATCCTGTCGAACTGAACATATCTTTAAAAAAACGTTAACACAATATAATATATTTAATATCATCGAAAATTATACATTTTGAGGTCACAGTAAACGATTACATAACGATAAGTCGCATATTATGAAATTTTATTCACTCTTGACAAAATATTTCATCATTAGGCTGCGTCTACATAATATTCGATGCAAGTCATGACCTTTCCAAATCATTGGGTTTGACCATTTTTTTATGATACGGAGGTGATTTTTGAAAAATTTAAATAATCTTATTGTTAGAACAACGATTACAAGTGCTAATCACATATTTTCGGTGAACGTTGAGAATTTATATGGATTAGTTTGTTTATTTTAATGTCTACATATTTCTTTTTTGCGCTTATATAAAAATGAATCCCGAAAAAAACGTGACTTTGTTTCTGCAAACAGACTATTGTTAAATTGTTATTAGGTATTTAAATCAAGGTGAACTACTTAAGAAAAACGAGATATTTTTATAATATAATAGTAAAAAGAATCACGATTATTATTTTTTATATGCGTTGTTATTTATAATATGTTATTTATAATATATCTATTAATGGGTAAAACCGTAAAGTATCAACGAACGCGTTTTGAAAATTTGTCATTTTGGAAAATTTGAATTCGCCGTATTTCTAAAGAAAACACGCGAGCATGCACAATTAATACAAAATATAATTTTCAGTTTTCAAAACAAATTATATTCATGTAATGTAAATAATAATGCTTATTTAAAAATAAACTTTCATACGCAAACGGGTTTTACGCGAGAAGAAATTCAGAATTCAATATGAAGTAGAACGAGAATGAATATCCAGTTTTTTTCATGCTGTAGTAAAATCTCGATGTTCAGAACATATTATGAGAATATTATCAAAATCATTCAGTAAATGGTTGGAATATATCGCATTCTTTTTAAATATTTTATTTATCACAAAATAAATAGAATGGTAAATCTAACCGCATTTTGAATCATATTTTAAGACGCACAGTTTATTAATAAACTAATTGTACAACAATGAAACATAAACGAGGAAAATATCATTAAAAACGTATAGCGTTCACGTCAAGTTTTTCACAATGCGAAATACAGTGGTACCTCGACATACGAGATTAATTCGTTCCGCAACCTTGCTCGTATCTTGAATTACTCGTATCTCGAAGCAAATTTCCCCATACAAAACAATTGAACTACCAT
>JAOXNN020000043.1:3114265-3133275 GCA_028571205.2 Hydropsyche betteni | reverse complement strand
ATTGCGTCCATTCTGCATAATATTTGTATATTTTACACGCGAGTTACGATCTGTCATCAATGAGATCGTCACGTGTAAATCAACGCATCATAAACAAACACCTTATTTCGCGCAACTTTGACATTTGATGTTATACATTACTGATGGAAGCGAATAAAATCTGTCACTTCAATAGACATTTGACGTTTCCTTAATTTTCCTTAATCACGTGATTCGTAATCACGTTTCGTAACCACTGAGATATATACGCGAATACAATCTGCCAGCTTGACATGTAGTCCATCTATCGAGCTGTTACGATACTTATTTTAAATCACAAACTGTTGGTTTTCGAGCGATATTTTGGCGTCCGTCCGTTGTCTTAGCACCGAAATCCACTATTATATATAGGGGATGCTGTTGCTATAATTGATAACAATTACGAAGCTAAAGATCAGCCAGAAAAGTGTCAGAAAAGTTAATTAAAACTAATAACAATCAATTCAATATTGAATTTTGGATGAATTGGGCGGTTTTGGACCAATTGTTACTGGGACAGTTTGTCGTTTAGACCAATTGCCACTTGGACCAATTGTCGCTTGGACGAATTGTCGCTTGGACCAATTGTCGCTTGGACGAATTGTCGTTTGGACCAATTGTCGCTGGGGCGCACTGCTATTTGGACCAACTGTCATTTATTGTTAGACGAATTGTCGTTGGACGCATTATCTTTGAACGTATGTCATGTCCGGTGGTGTAGTGGAGCCGGAACAATATTCCGGCACTTTCTTTAAATATCAGGAAAAAAAATTTGCACCGGAAGAATTATTGTCTATATTTTGTGCACGTGCACTCAAAATAATAATTTAAACAAGTCGGTCCATTTCTATAGGTCTTTTGTGACATCGTAATGAAATATTTAAGTTCATTTGACACAACCAAGAATCGAAAAAGCCCATCATGGATATTACGTTACTTACGCGATTAGCAAATATGTAAAAATCTTGAAAAAAATTGGGGGAGGAAAAATTGAGCCTTCCGGCACTACTTTTTTCAGCACTACATCACCGGTCATATCACCCCTAAAACATACCAAATGCGCCAGTGTCTATTGGGCAAACGTCCCTCATTTCAGATTGAACAACCTCACACACAAAATGCTGACAGCACTCAACCATCGTCGCGTTGGCACCAGTGCGTGTCATACGCTGACAGTTGCCGTTTGTCAGTGGCCGATCGGCGAGGTTACGATGTCTAGTTCGACACTAGAATCCATTCGATATGAGCGCGGCAAACTCAGCGTACTCGACCAGCTCGCGTTGCCGGCGCACTCGCGCTACTTGCCCGTCTCGAACGTGCAAGACGGCTGGCGAGTGATACACAAGATGCAGGTGATGACCCTTTATAACCTCGAAACGTCAATGCGTACGAATGAGTATCTGGATAAGTACGGGAGTGTGGAAGGTTTCGTGTGTGGGGTGATCTACGTTTTGGGTGTGTGGATTGTTTGTTGGTGGTTTTGGGTTTTGTTGTGGATGAAAATTTATTGTATGTATTTAGATTAATTTTTTTTTATGTATTTATTCAGTGTATGTTCGTGAATTGGGTTTTCTAAACTAGTTTTATGCACAATTTGTACTTTTGCGTGTTGAAGGTTGTATTTGTGTTTGTCAGTTTTTACAATTTTTTTTTTCTTATTTACATATCAACAGTTCAGACAATAAAAAGTTCTAATGTATAACACAAAAATCCAAAACTCGTTAAGACACAGTCAAAAATTTACAAAAATAACCTCTAAACTACTACATACTTAAAATGTAATACATTAAAAATCTTAATTTATGCACTTAATGCATTTTTATTCATGTTTGCAGATATGTTTTTGTTAATAAATAATTTACCCACCTGAAATATAAGATTACCTGTATTAAGATATCGAACATCTCTTTTTATTTCATTTCAATAATTGATATAACTTTCAGTATGATTTCTTCGAAAAGATTGTGCAATTTTAAAATTTATATCATTTTGATATAGTATATGTGACATTTTGACTTATATTTACCATATGTGACATCTTAATATATCATTGTGCAACAACATATTTCAAAGATTAAACAATTTAAAAAAAAAATTACAGGTGAGAGGTGCACCGGCTATTGCCATCGTTGGTTGTCTTTCTTTAGCTGTGGAATTGGTAAATGAAACTTTGAGCGATAAGAAGACAATGCGTCACGAGGTTATTATTTTTATATTATCTTATGCGGTTTTACTGAGTTCATTCATAAATTTTATCACATAGTTTGTGTGTTTTGCTGAGATAACAATTGTGTTTTTCAAAATTGAAAGAAAAATACATATTTACTCATGTGCTTATGAATATTGCAGATAGAAGGAAAATTAAATTATCTCGTGTCCGCCAGACCGACCGCTGTTAATATCAAACTGGCCGCTGACGATTTGATAGCATTTTCCAACTCGCTAAATGTCGATGAGTCCATTTCTGGCGAAGATATGAAAGAAAGGTATACATTCTTTCAGACTTTATCTCGTAAATAGTAAATATGCTTTCATAATAAAAATTATTCAAGATTTATTGTACACATCGAAGAAATGCTTCAAAAGGATATTAGTGACAATAAAGCTATCGGCGATTTCGGAGCTGAGGCAATTTTGAAACGAGTCACCAGCGAAAATGTGAGAATACTAACGCACTGCAATACTGGATCTTTAGCCACAGCAGGCTACGGCACGGCTTTAGGAGTTATACGATCATTGCATTCGTCCAACAAAATAGGTGGGCTGAATATATATATTTTTTTTATAATCGATTTTAAGTTGAATACAATTTTATTTTTCTCGTAGATCACGTGTACTGCACTGAAACTAGACCTTATAATCAAGGTGCAAGGTTAACGGCTTATGAACTTGTCCATGAAAAAATACCTTCTACTTTAATTGTCGACAGCATGGTCGCAGCTCTAATGAAAGCCAGAAACATTACAGCCGTTATAGTAGGAGCCGATAGGGTATGTTATTCTGTTATATAATTCCTACTGCTCACGAATGTAATTTTATCTCAAGAATTTCATATGATAACCTTTGACGACACGTATTTTAAACGTTTCTCTCGTCAACATTGTTTATTTTTCGTGTTTAAAGAACGAAAAGTGAGAAATCTTCATTTCGGATTCATAATTAATATCTCATTCAATTTATAGGTCGCATCCAACGGTGATACTGCAAATAAAATAGGCACATATCAGATCGCAGTCGTTGCCAAATATCATTCTGTGCCATTTTACGTAGCCGCTCCTCTCACGTCTATAGATTTATCGATTATCAGTGGTGATCATATAGTGATCGAAGAAAGGCCTGAAAAAGAAATGACTCATATTGGGGAACATAGAATTGCCGCTAAAGGTATAATAATTTTAACACAAAGAAAATTTGTTTTGTTTATTAAAAACGATTTTTTATTATTATAGGAATAAATTGTTGGAATCCATCTTTCGATATTACGCCTGCATCGTTGATCACCGGAATAATAACGGAAAAAGGAGTTTTCCGTCCGGAAGAATTGAAAGAAACAGTTAGCCTTCTGAAAAAGACTGAATAAATATTTGATTGTTAAAATTATGTACAACATTTATATCTATTATATTGATCGAAAAGTCGATATGCATGTTAAAGTATGAAAATGTGAGCTTATAAACTGTAAAATATTTTTATACGCAAATAAAATATTTTTTATTATGATTCATTTATGTTATGTTTGTCGTGTTTTTTAATCGAATCAGTTTATACAAATAAATTTATTATGTTTTTTTTTCATTTTAATTGGCCATTAGATCTGCAAAAGCTATAATGATTAAAAAAAGATTAAATAAATTATCAATTCTAATTGGATTCATATAGGCAAAAAATTCTTGATTCATTTTGTGTATTTAATTTTTTGTTCTTCATAAAAATAGTTGAATTGGATTGTTTTTTTTTATGAAGTGTCAAAAGTTAGACAAAGTATTTTAACAGGAAAATCTTTATTTAGTTAAAATTGAACGATTTTACGATAATTTTTTTTTTTAATGCTGTTACTACCCCAATACTTCCTGTTCAACCTAGCATGATAATAAAATATAGATTATGCGGTATTGATTTATTAACCGCAAAATCTAACAAATGGTTACATTTTGCGGTAAATAAATCATTCTGAACAACCAGCGCACATCCACATTTACACAAATGCCCCCGAAATTTTTCCGATTAATCTAATTATAAGCAAAAAATTAAATAACAGAAAATTCTATATTTCAATTTAAAAATAAGGTTCGACGACAGTAACAATAGAACACACGACAGTAAAACATAATGTGTGCCTACTGTCGTTGTGTTCTGGTGTAGTGTGTTCTATTATTTGATCACCACGTATTCAGATAGTAGAACACACGACACGACGATTTACCACGTGGTGCAGCGATATGATACTAGGACCATCAATCATAAAGATGATGAATCAAGCTGCGGATATGGCTAGAGTATTC
This sequence comes from Hydropsyche betteni, assembly GCA_028571205.2. Lineage (NCBI taxonomy): Eukaryota > Metazoa > Arthropoda > Insecta > Trichoptera > Hydropsychidae > Hydropsyche > Hydropsyche betteni. Next base: position 3,128,755 of record JAOXNN020000043.1, on the reverse strand, counting down.
AATATTTTCAACCATTCAATATTTATCCTGATCTTTTTGATGAAAATTCTGACTAAAAAATGATTAAAATTCTGACCAATGTCAAATAAATTCTGATAAATGGGATAAAAATTCTGACCAAAATCGTATTTAACCATATCGTATTTAATCGTATTGTGGAGACCACAGCCCATGCCGAAACCCCCTGCAATGTCCACGGGGTCTATATGGGCTCGTAAATTCCGGTTGATATCAAAATTTTATGTTATAAATCCTTGAATGTGAGTCATATCAAATAGTATGATCGACCAAAAAAAATTATTGGAAATTAGAAAAAAAATCCTGGGCACTTGAGCAGTCAGAAATTCTGGCTCATATGGACCCTAGGATAGGGTTGCCAACCGTCCTATATTTTACAGGATTGTCCTATATTTTTGGTCTGCGTCCTATATACCAGTGCCCCGCAACTTTTTCACATCCACGGCACACCAAAATTCTTCTTAAAATTCTGCGCCACACAAAAAGCTAAAATATATAGGTAGTGGCAAATATTTCGTGTAAAGGGAGACAGAGCAGAAATTTCTCTCAAATGATTTATCTCGATCAAACTGTATCACCGTAAAATTACCAATTTACTCATTTTCTTCGGTTCGTTTTTTAATATTCTGTACTACATTTTGAAAAATAGACAATATTATTAAAAATTATAAAATGTCAAATACCTACATTGAATTCAACCACGGCACACCGGTTGAGAAGCACTGCTATATAATATATAACAAATATATAAGACGCAAAAATACTATATTTTTGGCACCGAAACCTAAAAAACAAATTTTTCATATTACCAAATACATTTTTCGGTAAAAAAGCCAACTGCAGCGGTCGAACGTATTTAAAAAAAAAGTAATGCAGGAAAATTCAAATTTTACCCCATCTTCCTATGAATTTTTTTCTGAATATTTATCATTTGTCTTTTCCATAAAATACTATATTTTTTGGATGTATCCTATATTTTTTATGGTTTAATTTGAAAAGTACTATATTTCGCCGAAAAAATGTTGGCAACCCTACCCTAGGGCTGTCGTGGGATTCCGACCATTTAAACAGCAGCCAAATAAAACTAGCAGTAACCCGACACAGTGCCGTCATCTTTTGAAAGAACTTGCAATTATTTATTAATTTCCATAATAAAAACATCAATTTTCGTATTAAATAAAAGAAATCCAATTTCAGCACTATTCACCACCTCGCCCCCCCCCCCAAAACAAACAAAACAAAACCTTCCATCGACCATACCCCGCCTCCGTCGAGCAGTTGGCACGCGTGCCCCGAGCGCCGAGGGGGGCTCGGTGTGTCGATGCGGTCAGTTGGTGCGCGTGTGTGTCCGCGGCCAGCGGCCAGCTGTCGCGACATGTCCCCCTTCCGTCAACAATAGCGGCGGCCGCGAGCGCAGAGCGGGCCGCGCCTCTGCGCCCCTGCGCCCGCGACGACCTCGCGAACCCTACCCGCGCCCCCACGGACCGGAGCGCCCCGAGGCGCGCACCCGCAGCCGGACGCCGATGCGCTGGGCGCGCGGGGACGCCATGCCGCGCGACCCCGGATACGTCATCTTCCTGCTGCTGCTGCTGCCCTACACCGAGAGCGGTGAGAAACCCTCGGATCGTCCGAATGGGGGCCCCCCCGCGGCCGCGCCCCTCGCCCTGCGCGAACGCCCCACACCCCGGCCCGCCGACCCGCCTTTGTCTCGGAACGTTTCGCTTTTCAGCCCTTGCGTGCGTTGCGCGGGACCGATTTTGAAATTTTCGAATCGGCGCCGTTTTGTAAATATTTGAAAATGTCGCGTTTGACAACGTCGTTTTCGTTGTTTGTTTTTTTTTTTTTGTTTGGTCCCGAAACGATATTTTGTCATGTATTATCTTATCGATGTGGTTTATTTCGTGTCATAATACAACGATCGATTGAAAACTATAGTGGGCGCCTTTGTTCGAAATGCGCTTTTTTAGGTTTTTCACGAAAAAAAAATAAACAAAGATGGACGTCCCGTTTCCGTTTCAGGACGCGTCCAATGTCAAAGCTAAATAATGTTACAGTGATCCCCCCTATAACGTCAAGATAGGTTCTCCGTTATAGGGGGGAAATTTAAGAAATCAATAAATCAAATATTTTCATTTTTTTTTCTTTTTGAATATTTTTACTAGTTAACCCTTTGTGGTCCATAGTACCGTGGCGGAACAGATATTTCATTGTTTTTTTTCCTAGTATCTCAGCAGTTCTATTTCGATTTTAGCGTTACCAGAGATATTAAACATTCGTTGTAATTTTTTATTATTTCGTTAACCCTTTACGTCGCAATGGAACCACTGGAAAGCTAACAAAAACTCGATGAAATGGTGGTTCCAGCTGGGTACCATCCGGCACCCAAAGGGTTCGTTGTATTTTTCCAATAAATTTGAAAAAAATGACGTTATAGTAGAGATTTTTTTACTATTTCCTTCGATTCGATTGCAAAATTTCGTCGACTTGACATTTTAATACACCGTTATGTCTACTCAATGAGTCATTTCTTCGAAAAATCACATCGAACGGTACACGCTCGGGAAGGAGCGTGTTTAGTGGGAAACGCTTAACGTGAAAAATCGGTTAACAGAACACGAAATATTTATGTTTCGCGTATACTGATTCGCATTCCGCACGATTCGCGAATAGGTTCGACCGATTCGACCTGTGGGTAATTGGCGAATTTTGTTCCGTGCGCTTTGTGCGCACGTCGATTTGGCAATGTATGAAAAATTGGTTCTAAAATAAGGTGACCATCGTTTCAATGTCAAAACAAGGACTTTTTTTTTTTTTAAGAAAAAAATTAAAGAGAATCGTTTGAGAATATTAAATCGATTGTATGTGAATGTATTTTATTGAGGTAATAGGATGGGGAAACGGATTATTGCTACCTGGAAGATTCCTCTCCAAATTTTTTTCATGAATATTGGAATCAAATTTACCTAAAGATAAATAATTAGCGTAATTTGTAAGGTGTATCAAATCGGTATTCAAGTTTTATGCTTAAAATTGTTTTTGCGCTCTATTATGAATGTGATTGAAAAAATTGTAAATGGAAGGTGGAAGGGTTTTGTTAGTTGAATAGCCTAGGACTTCTTCATCTAAATCCGGTCCTTTTTGGAATATAATATTGGTCGATATTGAAATTTATTCGGTGCAAAACAACAATAGTTGGTGAACCAAATCGGTAGATAAAAATAATAAATATAGCCTCATTTCACAGAGAGTACTAGAAAATATTGATTTTTTTTTATTAATAATTTTTGATTTTGTAATCTTGAAAAAAAAGTATACTGATTCTAAAAAAACAGTACTGTACAAATAAAATCAGCACGAATGGTCATATTAATTTTGACGATGTATGTAAAATTGGTTCTAAAAATATACGGTCCTTTCCTGTGATTCGTACGAATCAAATGACTAAGGTCTATTGACGATAATTGACGAAAATGACAGTCGCCATGATTATTAATATTTAAGTTTTTTTTTTACACTACTGCAATGGTTAATTTTTAATAACATCACCATGTACAGAGATTAAGATTCTTTCAGAAATCTATCGTCGATAAAGATCGCCTTTTCAGCATTTCGCGTGAAAAGCCAGCATACGAGATTATATAGTTTTTAATAACGACCTCAACAATGGACTATATTGTGCGATAAACGTTTAGCAAAACAATGGCCCTATGCCGTGCCGGCCATTATAACATTATTATGGTGTCGCGAACCGAAACGTGTATATATATATCATCATCAATGTTGATATTGTCACTGCAGGACAAATCCCCATCAAATGTTGGGATTTAGGTTATTATATTTTTCCAAGAGCCGACTTCGTACCTATAAGGGACATTTAACATAAAAGTCAATCCATGCCAACGGATGAGGTTCTCAAATTAACAGTATGCATCTCTATGTGCTAGACTTTGTAGTTGCTGTCTAATAAGCAAATCATAATGACCTTCCGCGAAACAGACGAGGTAAAGACTGAGCAGACTGCGCCCTCGCTGACCACTTTTCAATCGCAATGGCCACCAGTTTGACAAACGAGGTCCTGCGTGTCTTAACCCTTGGAAATTGGAAATTTGGACTCGAAACGCTCAATTCGTACCGGATTCGCAATCGATATTGACCGACGATGATGAATACGACCGAAAGTGTCGTCGTGTAATCAAAAGTGTAATCGGCATATTAATCTGCGCAACGACCCGTCGTCCTGTAGTTATGTGTACGAGAGAGGTCGATGCACTTGTTCGACGATGGACATGAGATATGTCGATGATTTTTATTTGTTTTGTTCAGGATATAATAATGATTTTGTGTCTGTGTCGAATGATTCATCGTTATGGAGAAACGAGCGATTGATATATATGTAAACAAATAGCTGATAATGGATTCATTGTTATATACGGATCTCATATTGCTGAATGAATATTATTGGCGTTGAATGAAATTTAATATGTTTTGATATCATTTTTGAATTGGCTACTGAAACACAATTTCGATAAACCTTTAATGTCAGTCTAATGAAATTTGTTTGTCAACTTCAACAAATAAACGTGTGGTGTCTATTGTAATCTGCTGAAAGTATTTTCTGTATTTAAAAAAAAAAATAAAACCTCGATTATTAGGACTAAACTTCCGAATAGCGAAAAATTCGAGTAATAGAGACAAAGGAAAAAAGTACCCACAGCGTATTTATAAAAAACGTCCCAATATAAATTTTTTTTCAAGATATCAATAATATCCAAATTGTCTTTTAATGATAGCTCTAATACAAATAATTACTATGAAAACAAATTTTTTATCTTGAATGGAATTTCTTAAATTATCCATTTTTCCGTATACAAAGTTCACCGTGGTATTTGTTACTACTTCGATGTTAACATGTCGTATTTACTCGCGAAAACCTACAGATTTTCTTACAAAGTTGTTTAGGACGAAGCCGAGAACTTCTGTATTTCCTTGTTTATTATTATTATTACGATTTTTTTTGCATAATGACGAAATAACAAACGAAAGATAACGATTCGGAATGCCTACAAGTAGCCCCCCCCATGTATTGACAGATACGACATGGAAATAATGAGTCTCGCTAGAAATACATTTTATTTGTTTTTTCGCGTAAAATAACGAATATGTGAGTAATCCTTTCGAATTTTGTATGCGAATATCGCTCGTTAAAAATCGTCGGTGTTTATTTTTAACTTGAATTATTTGCGTTTATCGGCCGTTTGCATTATTTGTTTATTTTTTACATTGATATCATTCTTTATGTATATTAATATTTTGTTTTAATATGTGGACGTTTGCGGAAATGTTTTAATATGAAAATTTATTCTATAGTATGCCATTGTTTTGCTGCGCGATTTAACTACTTTTTCCTTCATACCCACGATATAAACTCTGATCTAACATCGCAGTTCATATATTGCAGTGTATTTGTTAACACAATAGATTTTTTAATATACTAATCGGTTTGTTCACATAATGTACTTACATTATCAGCAGTTTCGTCAATAACTTAGTCATTTTACTACTGTACTGGTCATGCATACAGAAATAACTATGCGCAAATTTGTCATTAGTGATCTAATTTAATTTTTCTTAATAAATGAATATATTTTTTGAATTTATTTATTGTGTATTGTATATTATTTTTGCTGTTGAAATCTCGCGATTGATGTTTATAAATTTCGAAAAACATTAAAATTGTTCGTTTTTTATATGTCTATAAAAAGCGATGTGAAGAAGTTTGACTAGTTCGATTAGTTGAATATTCTTGTCTTTGATAAAAACGATTATAATAAAATATGTTTTTAATCGTGCAAATTATGGTTTTCAATTAATTTCTGCGGAGAAACGACTTAATATGAATAGTTATTCGATAATATTAATTAATTAATCAAGTTTCTCAAGAAAGTTGAAACAAATATGTTCAATTGAATTTTTTTTTCGATATTTTATCGGCTTAGTTTGTTACTTTCTCATTATTCGAATATGAGGAAAATGATCGATGTTATTTGGTGTGGGTGGATGAATATTATCTTACGGATATTATCGTGCAAAGTTGGAGGTTTTCCCAGTAGCGTTATGAAAATAAATTGACTTATCAATTTTTCGAAAATAACATCAAATTTGTTGTTTATAAATAAAAGAAAAACAATCTATTTTTAACACATACTTATTAATTAAAAGCAAAAAATTAAACGGTTAGAATTTTATTCACAAACGGTCAGGATAAAATGATGAATTGTCAAAATAAAACAATAAATGGTCAGAATTTAATAACGAAACGGTCAGAATAGGTTAGGTTAGGTTTCTTAATATTATTCTGACCATTTAGTATAAATTCTGACAAAACCAGTTAAAATTATGACCATTCAATATTCATTCTGACCCTTTTGATTAAAATTCTGACCAATGTCAAATAAATTCTGATAAATGGGATAAAAATTCTGACCATTTAAATAGTGGCCGATACAAACAGATTTAATTACACTTACATAAACACAAACACACCCACAAGATCAACAAACCAAAAAAAAAATCCGACACTACCAAGAAGCTCGGCGTCGAGCAGCAATTACGATGCAACTCTCAAGTGCAACAGTCAACATTCGAAACTATCCTCATCGGAACACACACACACAATGCCACCATCCATCCGCCACTAATACCCCATTACACGGTTTGCATACCGTTCGATTCGATTACACTCGGGCCAGTGTGGGTGTCGCCTTCGGTGGTGTATCCGAAGGGGGATGAAAGGCAGGAGTTTGCCCTGAGATAGGCCGCAAACTCCTCCCGTTGGAGCCCAGAAGTTGGAGTTGTCGGGGCGAAGGAGGTTTATCGTCGACCTCGTTGCCTTCCAGTTCCTCTTGGTGTAAATAAGCTTTGTTCGCGTGTGATTTTCGGCGTCGAGGTGCTGCGTTGCGTTCCTATGGTGTGATAGTTGCATGTGGAAATGTTCGTGGGTTTCGGGATTTTAGGTGCGAGAAATGGAATGGAGCGTTTTGTAATCGGCGGTGATCGAATCGTTTATATATTTTGATTTTATCGGTAGCGAAATTGATTAATGTACCTCATTCTAATAAAAGGTCAAATATGTTACATTTTGTCTGACGTTTTAGATAATTTGTATTTGAATATAAATTTTTTTATCATTATCATTGTCGAGCCGTTTTGTGCCCACTGCAGGACAAGGTCTCCCCATCAAATATTGGGGGTCTAGGCTATATACCTTGTCCGAGAGCCAACCTTGTATCGATAAAGGTATCGTGTAACATAAGAACCAATCCGCCCATGCCAACGGAGGAGGCTCTCAGACCAACGATATGCGAGTTTATATGCTAGACTTTTTGCTCTCTGACTCTCCACAAAGGAAATTGCTAAGACCAACCGGGGGGCGACGAGGTAAAGACTGAGCCAACTGCGCCCTCGCTGTCCACTTTGCATCGTAATGATCGCCACTTTGACAGTTTAAAAAATACAGTTTAACTGGTGCTCGCTAGTTAAAGTTTATTTTCAACTCGACAGATGAGTTTTTGACAGTTCAGATTTTTTAAAATGAATATTTGTACTAAACAATGTGTATATTTTACTTGTACATCTGATTATTAAAAAGATTTTAATAATATAATATCCAAACAAGGCATTCATCATAAAAACGTTAGTTTTGAGTGCATATTAATGGATAAGTGACGTTTAATGGCCCATATTAGTGAATAAGTGAAATTTTTGTGCCGTTATAATCATATCGCCGATTTATTACAATGTTAATGATGTTACTTTATCGATAAACAGTTCAAAATTCAAAAAACTTTAGAAAACTACTGAAATTATACTTAATTATTTGATATAACTAACTCGACTCAACAATATTTATCGTTTCTTTTTGTATTTTTTTGAGTACATCTTTATTTTATTTTTTTAACAATTTAGGAACGATATACAATCTAGACTTATATTACATTTAACTATCAACTATAATCATTCCTCTCAATGTTTCAACCACTAAATACGAGACCGCTCGCTAGTGGCGTTGACATCACTGGCTTGTTAGATCACATCAAAACACACATTGTCTGACTTTGACCAATTAAACCATATTTCCATTGTGTCAAACGGAATAACTACATGGATTAAACAAAATATATAAATACACTTTGACTGTAACATACATATGTATTTTTTCACATCAGGAATCCATAAAAATATTTCAACTCAAAATGTTCATGAACGTTTTACAAATAGTAAACAACTTCAAATTAGTAATCGTACTGTTCATAAACTGTTAGATTTGCTCTCTCTATGTTTATCTTATTTGAAATCTTCGCTTCACAGATACGATCTCATCATACGTCTCATATTAAATTACTTTTAATTGTATTTCGACATTTGTGCACTTGTCCACGTGTCGCGTGCCACGCCAACTATCGTCACACCATTCAGAGCGTATCGAGAAGTTTTCTCTCTGCAGCTCGAACAAAGAAATTTTTGTCGAACGTCGAATTTATGTGTTTCAGTTCTATTTCACTACATACGTATCGAACGCGCATTTGTGCGTATGACGTTTGCCTTTTCCATTTTTTTTTTTTCGTTCGGCTCAATTTTGTCAGTGGACTCGGCCTACTTGTCCATCGGAGCAAAGTTTCGAGTTCGGAAATCGCCAGATCGGGACGCCGCATATTACACAATCGTCGAGCGGTTCGTTTTATGCGTTTTTTTTATTATTATTATTTTTCGAAAGGGAAATCCCCAATTTTGCGAACCGAGCGGGTTCAGGTCGACGCTGGCGTTCGTCACCACCTGACCCCGTACAGCGTAATAAATTTTTCCAACCCTCGTTTTCCCTTATGTGTCTTTTCCACTTCAACTTTATATATACGAACGTCCGAACCATTCACTCTCATAAATGAAACCAGACGTCTCTGCAAACTACCTTCGAGTTCGACGTCGCATGTGCTTTTCGTCGTTATTTCATTTTTTTTTTGTATACTCGAGTTATGTGCGTGCGCTTGTTTTAATAATTTAAACGTATGGAATGTATTATTTAATGTTCAACAATGTTAATTATTAAAGAAATTGAATATACCCGCTTATATATGTTACAGTTTGAGTGTCCGCTTTGTTTGTGCACGAACAAACTAGTCTGTTTACACACCATCAAAACAGCTCTAGTCTAATTAGTGCGGTACGACAATTTAAGATTTTTGCGCTCAGATAACTGTCTTATACTAAAATATCAATAAGGTGGGAATTGATACGTGAACTAATGATCGAGAAATACGCGTAGGGTCTACCCGTCGTGTCAGTTTGAATACGTTTTCACAACTCAAGCTAAAACCCTAACCCAAGCATGATACTTATGACGTCTGTTTTTAGTTTAGACGCAATTATATGTAGTTAAAATTTGACAGTTGACATTCAAACTAAAATTGATAGTTGACATTCAAACTAAAATTGATAGTTTGGGTGTACCCAAACTAGCATGGGTGTAAACAAACAAAAGTTTACACTTGAACTGTGACATATGCGACAACTGTACATAGATATCGCGAGAAAATTACACAATTAAATAATTACGAGTACTTATTATACAGGTTTTTTACTCCAAATTAGTACTTTTCATTTCAAATTAACACTTTCTCAACTAAAATTTGAATTGAAAAAGTGTTAATTTGAAATGAAAAAGTGCTAATTTGGAGTAAAGAACCTGTATTTAAATTACATTCGAGTGTAACACATACAATTTGATCACGTATTTTTTTCGGTGTTGACCTTTCGCTATCGTTATCGCCGGGAAATGCTTTTCATATTTCAGGTTTTAACAAGTGTGTATGTGTGTAGCTCAAATATATATATATATTGCGTCGAAAATGTGCAGAGTGGATTTAAGTGCGTTGTAAATATAACGGAATAGTTTTATTGCGCGAAAACTTAATCGGGTCACCGATTCGCGTAACCGAGGGACGTGCCTCTGTAAACACATGTTTACTTTCTTTCGCACTGCACTCGTGTTTGGTTTATAAATGTTTGGTGTCGGATGGTATTTTTTTGTTATAATGAATGTTTTATGCCACTCGAATAATGCTTCAATCGTGAGAGTTTTTTTTTCGGATCGATATTGTTTTAGTTTGGCAAAATGTTCCGGAAACAGTGACGAAATGAAAATCTTGCTTTTTCTCGTGAGCCCTGTGACACATCGGCACAGAAAGGTTAATCCTCCGTTCGATCCTGATTACTCCCCGAGGCGTAATTTTGTCCTTTCATCCTGTTAGAAGTTTTCTATTAGAATACTTATGAAAACATGTTCTGCACTGTGTAGCGTTATCGTTGATTTTTGGTTTTTTCATCCCGCTTATGTATCGGAAGCATCTACGCAAAAAAAAACTTCGATATAAATTCTCCGGTCTATTTCCTTGTGCGTCCTCCATAAAATATTTATGGTTGATAGGTTCACTTCCGACACGTGCATAAAATACCTTGAAATTGATTCAAGCAAACGAAATAATTGGATGACGGACGTGTTTCGACTAAGGATTTTTTACTACGTTGAATTTTGATTTTCATTGTATATTTTTTTTACATTTTCTCTAGATTGAACTGATATGTTCAGTAAATACATATTTTTTTTAATATATATATTTTTTAAACATCAAAACTATTACCTACACTTTGTGCTTATCTGTTTGTAACTTTTTATGTTCCAAGATCGATTTCGCGAAACAAGTCTTCCGCTCGTAAATGGCTCAATCAATTCCTCGAACGTGATTCACCCCGGTTTTAACTGCTTATTACGACCACGGCTTCAGGTAACTCGATTTTCGTACCAGCGCTTCTTCCTTGACAACACACGCTTACAAAGTGGCCGGTTCGAATCGGTCTTATTTAGAAATTACGTCCAATTGAAAACGGGCACAATTTCTACTCTTATCGTGCGATTCTTCGAACGAGTGATGTCAGCGGTTTCGTTCGAATCGGCTTTATGTTTGATACCGTTTTTGTGCGCTGAAGGCGATTCGATTTATGGGTTTTCTCGCGTTCGTTTTTTTTTCATGCATTCATGTATTGACTGAAAGCTCTTGCATATGGAATGACGTCGGGCAAAAGTTCAACGACCAAACGGCGTCATAGGACCTCCCTGTTTACGACGAGTGCAGCTTGCGCAAAATGACATATGCACGAACGTGCATGTTGCAATTTTTATGTTCGAGCGAAATCTGTATGGTTTTTTATGGTCTTGGTGTATATGCCTTGGCGGTTTAAGTGAAAATCGGATTGTTCATTGATGAAAAATGTAACGGGTTTAGTGTTTGAATTGTGTCATCGACTTGTTCGTGCGGGTTGTTTCGTTTACAAAGATGATTCAATAATCGAATAGGTATATCATTGAAACTTGATCGTATCGAATGTCATGATTATCGAATATTCGATTCGATACATGTAATTATTTGTGTTTTTTTTATATTAGGCTTCTTCGAACGTATCGACATTATTTTTCTATTGATTTCAGTTATAATGTACACATATCGAACACGAATGACAAAAGCGTTTCTTTTGTAACACGAACTCGCATACATAACATTCAATCGTTCACAAATCGTCCGAACTCCACGTGTCGTTTCGCATTACAGCAAAGTAGATTCCTACATCGAATTTCATCAGATTTTCATCAGCCACTCTCGAGACGCTTCCACAAAACACCATTGCGCTTTTCCAACTAAATTTCTCAACCGACGGTCCACCATCGTCGTCCGCCATCATCATTGTCGTGCATGCACGGTTTTCCCCCACACTTGCACACACACACAGATCCCCTCCCGGTTATTGCGGAAATAACCGACCGTAATGACCGGACGTCGTCATGGTTCGCGGTCCTCGTCGGCGACAATGCACCCGACCCACCCACCCACCCACCGTCCCTTCTACCTTCGGCTGACCCATTCGGTCGGGGTTTTCGCTAATCCGCGACCGAACGGTCGTTTGACCGCTTTGAACGGTTCGCTTGTGATCGATTGACGGGTCGGTCCTGCTTTCCTGCGCGTGTCCTGCTTTCGAGTGATCGGATCCCCGAAATGCAATAATCGAGTCCTGTTCGATCGTTGATCGCAGCTGCGGTTTGCGATCTGCGTTTAGGCGGTAAAAATTGCTTTTGGGTTGTTGGCAGTCCTTGACTTTGGTGTCGGAAGTGAAATTTTGTTGATTCAAAACGCGTGCTTTCGTACGAGCTGAATTTCGTATATAATGCGTGCGTGATGGTTACGCATACCAATTGGTATTAGAACACCTGAATTAATTAGCCATTCCGTGGTGCAGCGGTATGTTGCGGATATCAATCGTAATGTTGGTTCAAATTGCGGGTATGGCTAGAGTATGATTCCGTTTTTAAAATTTACTCGATCGTCTCAAATCTGATAACTGACCAGAAAAACGAGAGTTAATGAGACGATTCCAAAAAATGGTTCCGATTACAAAGCCCTATCTACAAATTATAATCTAATGTGCCGGCGTCGCGATTGATTGTGAAAATAATTACATTTAGTTGTCGTTTGAATCAGTCCTTTCTACGTACATCTTATCACTTCAGTTTTTGCTATGAACAAAGTACTCTATGGGTGTCGAAAGACATTCGCCAATACCACGACACGAAGAAAAAAAAGCCTAAATTAATTACATCTGCATATCTTCTATGCACAAAAAATTATATAACGCATAATACAAACGAATGCAACATCGCGTAATATCTTATTTTTAAAACAATTCGATTTTTTTATGATAACATTCATTTATCGTGGGAAAAGTTCGTAACGCGCGGCACAATGACTGGTCAACGCTTCGAAGGCTCTTCGCGTTTGTTTCTCTTAACGTTTTTTCGTTATTAGATTTTTATTTTTGGCCCTCGGTCGATATCGGTGACACGACGGTGGCTCTTTCGTGTTCTCCTTTTTTTAATAATATGTCCGATGGCTCGGTTCTGATGCTCGCGCGGTGGAAAAACTCCGGTACATCGCGTAGTCAATCTTCCGGTAAAAATCGGACCTCCACAATTGAACAGAGACGCCCAAACGTTTCGTATAGTTTCGAAAAAATATCGAGACGATAAAATTAAAATGAAAAAAAAAACGGGTTCGCTTATCGCAGTGTTTTGACGTATTTATAATCCGTGAAAGATTCGCATTTGCACGTTATAATTAAATAATATAATGCGGCCGGGTTTTTACTGCGCATTGTTTCACGGATAATTAAACTAAGAAAATGTGTGTATATTTTTCCGAACGGGTTGACCTTTGGTTGAACTTATTGTTGGAAAAAATATGGATCTAAAGAACGCGAAGGGATTAATAATGTACTGTGTCATTTCGCCGAAATCAAAGCGTAATTGAGGGTTCTTGGAAATTCTTAATTTTTTCAAAACTCGCGTCCATTGTTTTTTTTCCGCCCAAAGTTGACATTCATGCCATTGTTGGGACGCGTACGCTTTTTGAATAACAATTAGAAGCTTACATTGATATGGTAATAGCTTCGTTTGCATTGTAAACAAAAAGTGCAATAACTTATGCGCGTGTACGTATGCTTACTTGGATATTATTATCTAACTTTTTAATCTGTTTTTATCGTTTTCAATTTTTTTCCGGGTACACACTCGATAAAAACGGCTCGAACTCGAAAAATATTTCACAAATTGTGTGTCGCCGTGTGTTTTCATAAAATTGGAATATTGTATTTCTGTAGCCGGCGGCTATTAATTAAAACGAATTCCCTCAGGAGCTGTGCGATATTAGCCAACTTTACGCAAACGGATACACGTTTCGTATTTGCATTGTTGTACCTTTAAAAAAGAATTTTTTTTTTAAACACGAAATTCATTCCTTCCTCGAATATTATTTTTTGACGAATACGACACGCCGCTTTTCATTCCTTAGCGCAAAAGCGGATTCGTTTTCGAGCGGAAATTAAACGCTATAAAATTCTAGTTCGAGACTTTCGCTTCACGAAAATTTTATACCGCTTTAACGAGACGTAATTGAAGTGTTAACACTTTACCGACCGCAGGCGCTAACGTCGCGTCCTCCGATTCTTTTGCACAAACAACCGCGGACGTGAACGTCGCGTCTTCAAATACATCTAGCTTTGCTCGTCAATATACAATTACGCTTCCTTTATACTTCGAAATTTCGACAAAAGATGGCAGGACAGATGAATGAAAAATTAATTAATGATATTAATTCATCTTTTTTTATTTTCAAGAGATAGCGTTCATTATAAAACTTTGTATTTTTTCACATGTATTTATTTTTTTTTATATTAGCTTTTGTAAAACGATCCATGTGTTTATTTAGCGTAACTTATTACACCTAAAAGTGTTAACAGACGTTCGAACATGGTTACGCGCAACTAATTGATTTATTGCGAGCGCAACAAATCAATTAGTTGCGTGTAACCATG
>JAOXNN020000043.1:3103113-3114165 GCA_028571205.2 Hydropsyche betteni | reverse complement strand
TACAAAATGGCGTTAGTAGTTTTATTAGAACTGTTTTAGTTCCTGAGATATAGTGGGACCCCGTCTTGCCTCGCTACTCCGTCTTACCCCCTTCCCCTATGTGTTCTTACTTATTGAAAAATGAATCTGGTAAAATATTTTTTATATTATATTAACCATGGCAGGATGCGGGTTAAAACTGAAAATTTTGAAAATGAAATCAGATTGATTGCTCTTTTGTATGGATTCGACTTACGATTGAGGTTCAGGAACGTATCTCTAACGTAAATCGAGAACAACCTGTATTGAGGTGGCAAGAGTGTGAAAAAAAGCTTGAAAATGGTTCCACTTCAAATTTTCATCAAATGATTTTGGTGAATTTTGGAATTTATCGATACGAATTGTTAAAAGCGTATTTTGTATGTTTGCGTTTATGTTGTTTGAATTTTTTTATGATAAAAGTATTAAGATATATATGTAAATGTTAATATGAAATCAACTGTACTAGTTCCATATTTTAAATTAGAATTGTTTATTTAAAAGGTCCCCGAATCGTTTTCAGCTCAAACTGAAGCATTCACATTTTTAATCAATTTATATTTCATGTAATGGAAGCATTAACATCTACATCTACTCTATCAACTCCACAAACACTCATTAATATTATGTTCCATTTACCAAATACTAGAATTTACCTATTTTTGTACTCGATTGATCATATATCACGGGATCATCGTATATGGGCTCCGATCATATTTTTTCGATTTTTCGGTAACCCCTCCGTTTTTTAATGTCTGGCTTTTATTATGTAAAACGACGTTCGTTTCGAATTCGCCCGTTTTTGCGCGGCGATGATAAAAATTTTTACTGTTCGCTGTAAATATAAATCGCGCTTTTCTCGCCGGAGCACTTTCTTTGTATGGGAAACGCGGATAATGTTTCGTCTTCGGATTTATCTGCGGAGCATATCGTTTTTTCGTCCGTTGTGCAATCGCGATTGCATAATTTTTTTTCGGCGGTAAAATGATGCGAATCGAGACAGTGGCTCTAATTTTTTTCTCAAATGAATCTTCGGCGGGTTCGTTGTGCCGAGAAAAGGTTGTTTTGGTGTAATTTCCTATTACCCGTCCCTTGGGCGAATAAAGGCAAGTGGAGGAGGGTTGGAAAATGGTGTGTTTTTCTCACAGTTGTTTTGCTATTTAACGTTTGAAGATACAATTTGAAATTTGCGTTTTTGAATGCAGCCGTCCGTTGATCATATCTGTTATTTTTTTAGTCGAATAAAATGGCTGCAGTGAATATCTGAAAACCATTTCGGATTCTATCCTCCGTATCTAAATTCACGTCATTGGCTAACTTATATATACATATTTACAATTCTGTATATTTCGACAATATTAACGTGTTCTTTTTTTCATCCTTTGTATTCTTCCGAGCGAGCACAATACGCGAAAAGTAAATAGCACCCGTTGCAGTTGGCTTTTCTTGATGTTTATTATCGCCAATTTTCTCTCTCTTCCCCGTTATATTCTTGCTTTTCAAATTTTCTGCCGATTTGCATTGTTCTCGTTCGGCCACTTCAAAACGAGAACCTAAATATTTACGGCTCGAGCGAAATATACACAATTATTCAACGGGTCATGCGACCATCCGGACGTACACTTTTCTATTTCCACTCTTCAGTGGGTGGATTAAACGGACTTCATACTTTTTTCACCGTAGACCGGCGAAATTCCGTTTATAAATTAAGTGGCTCATTACGAATTAAATCTGCGAGCTTTCGACGAAAACTAACTTGCGCTTCATTCGAAAATATCCCGAGAGAGGTGGCCGTTTAAATTTCGAATAAAATACAGCCGATTTATCTCGAAACGACCGAAAGGTTCCTCCCATTAAGCATACGGTTTAATATACACCAACCCTCGCTAAGACACGTATAAAGCAGAAATCCTCACCCTCGGTTTAATCTTGAATTTTTGCACTCGGAAGCATCTTGCGAAAACATAGAAATATCAGCGTTGAACGAGAGCAACGGCGAGTTTCTCTCGTCTGCAATAAAACACGATTCGATGTATGACTTTCCCTTGGCGAGTCGTAATAAACGTCAACGCTCATAGATATAGGTTTTCGACCTTTTAACTTATTAGATTATATATACGTACAAAAAGGGATTTCATTACGCGTTAAAATACCGCATCATACGCTTTTAATTTAATCACACTCGCATGCTTGGGGGGATCTGTTGTGTAAACGGTGCTTTAATTACAATAATAATGCTTTTATGTTGCGTTCGTACACGTTTTGTTCAATGTATATTATTATTTTGAGACGATGTCGGTTTTATTTTTCGCCCCTTTTATATTTATGTATATAAAAAAAACCGCTCGCTTTTCCTCCGTACAAGTGCATTCTTTTGTAAGCGGAGAGGTCGTCCTCGTTTTTCTTTCCATATTTCACTACTCGGAGGATGGTGTGTGTGTTTTTTTTATACATATTTTTTCACATGGCGCAATCATAACGCGTGCATCTTCTGGCTGCTATATTTTTCAGCTAAATTGCACGGTGTCATATGACATGTTCTAGCCGGAAATGTTTATGTACTAAAATCCGGATTATCCGGCACGTTGCGAAACATTCGCAAACTATTTTTATGTGTTCATAGTTTTTTTTTGTTAATTTGGATTTAATTGCCCATTATATTTGCAATCGTGTTTCCCAAGTATTACTGTAATATTAAATACGATGCGTATTAAATCGAACTTCCATTCGTTCCGTTCTCGAAATATCAATTAAATTTATTTATATATAAACAAAGTTGCATCATTTGCTACACATATTAATATAGGAAATAGAACTGTGCAAGTGAGATTATTGAGTTAAAACTCCTAAGCCGTTGTCGACCCAACGAACGGCCAATGGCCGCGTCTAGGACGTCAATAGTTTGCCCGCGAGGTCATCGCTTCCCCTTCGTACGAATGTACTTCGCCAACACACAGGGAATATACATCACGTTTGCGAATTTCCTGCATTATCGCCATCACAATATTCAACATGTGAACTTCCGTCGGTTTCGACGAGAGAAACTTCAACTGGCCCCGAAGCCTTACGCGCATCAGCATCCGCCGGAATATAACGATTAACCAAATCATCATCGTCGTCGTCGACCCGTTTTTTGCCTACTGCAGGACAAGGTCTCCACATCAAATATTGGGGGTCTAGGCTATATAACTTATTCGAGAGCCAACATCGTATGGGTAAGGGACATGTACCATAAGAGCCAATCCGCCCATGCCAGTGGAGGAGGCTCTCATTTTCAGACCAACGATATGCATGTTTATGTGCTTAACTTTTTACTCGTTGACTCTCCACAAAGGAAATCGTAATGACCATCCGGGGGGTAACGAGATAAAGACTGAGCAAACTGCGCCCTCACTGACCACCAGTGTGACAGACGAGGCGAAACCATTGGACCTACGTGGCTTAGACCTCAAAAAATATTCATTCAATCCGAAACAACCTTGGAGTATTGCCATTCATGACTCATAAAACACAGACCATCGCATTTCGCATAAAATCTCGACCGACGATCCGTGACCATATCGACAGACCTTCGCTTCTTTTTGCCAACACTTTTTTATCTCGCATCCTTGCTTTTGCTTCCTCTCCTAACGATGATGACGCTAAACGGCCATTGTTTCGACGCCTCGACCGATTAATTGATCAATTGTGCAACGGTGGGTCATTCGATGGATCGGACGCGTATTCGCGTCGCGAATCGTGACTTTGGCGATTCAAAGTGTTGTGTCATTCTTTGCGTGCCGACAATGATTATCTTCGACCGGCTCTCGTCATCGTCGTCATTCGCCGTTGCTCAATTCGTCGTCATGGTTCGTTCGCTTTTTCGGCTGTCGGTTTCGTTCATGAAAATTATATGTCGGTCGAAATTTCGCGTAATTTAACCGTTTCGTTATCGCGGTTAATTTGTCATAGTGGTGGGCTGCTATGCAATTCTGATTGAACGCTTCGATTCAATTATGTTCGATTTAGGTCGAAGTATGAATAGATTGTTCTGAAAATGGTTTCATTTTGATTTTATCTCGTTATGTGCAGAAGAATATTATTTCTCGTTTCGACTAATTGTAAAACCGACGGATTTGATTTCTCTTGCACGTAGAAACAATCAAGGTTTCCGAGGAAGTTAATAAAAAAAAATCGTTTAATTTGCCGAGGCAATTTGAGAGAACGTACCTTTTTCTTGTTTTTCTTCTCTTTTAAATATTTCAAAAGAAATCACTTAAAAGTTCGAAAGTTAATTAAACAATTCGTTTTTCGAGGCGCCCGCTCCGTCTTGACATAAACGGGAAGAGGTAAGCGAGTTCGCGAAGGTTGCCAACCCCTGAAGCCTTAAATGAAATCTATGTACGTAGTTTTATCAGCGCTTTCATACTCGTGTGACTCATTTGAAGTTTACACGTGTCGCCATGGACACGGAACTTCACCGGTAATTCCAATGTTTCATTTCGCCCCCATACGTATAAATTTTATCGAGCAGCCGAGCAATTAATTCTAATCAACTCGTCGGCTGCCAATTTTTGCTGAACTGATTCCATTTGCGATAAACGTTCGATCGACTTTGCAGAATATCGTCTAGTTTATTCTGGGCTTTTCTTTGAACGGTTCTAATTCGTCATCATCGTTATGCAGACGTTTGCTATTATGCGTTGAAAATCTCTTCGTTTTTATCCGAATTTTGACACATATCATCTATTTTTCGAGAATCTTTGGATGATTCGAGCTAAAAGTCATTCATTATCCATTACTGATTGAAAAATTTCATACTCATCGGAAAATATTCGATTTCGTCAGTCCTCCATCGACTCATGTTTACGGTATCGCTTTGAATCCATTTCAGTAATTCACATCGCCATTTCGATATATGTCTCTAATTATAGCCAATCAAAATATCGTTAAAGTGAAAATTGCGCGTGTCTTTTTATTTTTTCATCACAACCGACATATGGCAAAACATTTACATAACACGTCCCAGAATCGCGAAGCCAGGTGGAAACGAAACTATAACACATGTCGCGGATTCCGCGATTCCAACACCTCATAAGAAAAGGCAGCTTTGTGTAAGACTCGCTTGTAATTCAAATTGGATTCGCCGCCCTCCCAGACGCCGCCATTACTGCGGGGAATTTATTAATTCCCTCCTCTCGAACGGCGAGAGAGCAACCCTTAAACCTTAAAGGATAAGCACTTAAATATGTACAGCCGTTCCGTCGGTGCCACCCCCATCCGACCGTTACACCTTTTCATTAAGCGACCGCATTCATAAAACGATAATGTTTCGAATTGTGCGCGGGCATTGTGTGTTTTGTGAACGCGTTTGTGTGTTCTTCGCGTGCCGACTGTTTGGCGACATTGTGACAAACTGTCGGTGCCGAAAATAATTTCCTATCTCAATCCCTTGGAACTGTTACTATTAACCGAGTCGTGCGATTTTCGCACGTGTGAGTGTGTCTGGTGCGGTTTTGTTGATAAAAATTGGATTGTGTGTGGTTGTTTTGCGATCGGTTGAATTTGTGTTTTGTAAATACAGGTTTTTTTACTCCAAATCAACACTTTTTCATTTCAAATTTGAAATGAAAACGGGCAAAAGTCGCTTACCGCCCATGAACGTACCAACCTCCCAAGCGGTGAAACGCGTTTATACACGTACATACACCTATACTCATCCGCAGTTTGACAGTTGGTCGTACGAAACTTTTTGTTCAGGTATCGAAGCAGTATTATTAGAGTATTCAACACCGCGATCAATCCATCAACACAACACCCGATTTCATTCACTAGGCTGGGTTCTACTTCGTAAAGAAATCACAACTGACGCTTAACGTCAAAACTTGGTTGCGAATGTATGCGTGAATGCAAGGTATAAACTTTAAACTTATAACTGGATTTGTATATGTATGCGTTTCATCGCTTGGGAGGTTGGTACGTTCATGGGCGGTAAGCGACTTTTACCTGAAAAAGTATTAATTCGAAATGAAAAATTGTTACTTTGAAATGAAAAAGTGCTAATTTGGAGTAAAAAACGTGTAATTTCATTTTAATTACATTAGTTTATGTTAATCGTGTGGTATCAAAAACTTGAGCACCGATCGTGTGTGCATTGTATGCAATGTATGCATGGATGCACATATTGTTTGTTTTCAAACTCATCGAAAGTCATTACGACTTATCGCTACGTAATGATAACGAAAGTATGTCCGAACTTCCGACGAATTCTAGAAATACGTTATCTTACGGCGGACGTTGTAACGATCATGACACAATTTGGAAATTTCGATTTATCAAACAAAACCGTTTTCTATTATCATCAATGCATCATTCTGGCGAACTATCGAAAGCGTACGCGCACCGTCCGTTTTAAAAGGTGTAGTATGCATGCTAAAGCTCTTAACGAGGGCTTAACGGCCCGCGAAACTTTCGCCGATGCTTTTAACGGCGAGAAGAGAGCTTTCGCTGCTGAACAGCTGCCAAACGTGCGATTTTGAAGCGCGATTATGTCACCTGGTCGACGCTTTTGTTTTCGATCGGAAAATCGCAACGTCGTCCCGAAAGTAACGCTTCGACTTTTCCGTTAACGCACACATCGCCGTGCGTTAACGAAGCGGCCCTGTCGTTTTTGTTCCGATCGAAATTAACTTTTCGACGGCGCATTTTTGACACATCCTGTCGGGAGACGGTTTCGAGGGCTTTTATTTTATCGGCGGATTGTTCGTTTCGATGTTTTGCGGCGCAATCTCGCGTTGCGGTTTGTATATTTATCCGTTTGATTGTTTTCTGCGTATTTTGTTTTCCTCGTATTACGATCGGCGATAGACAAAGTGAGGCTAATGGGATGCGGTTCGACGTTTCTGTGGCGTTGTTCATTTTTAATGGATTGTTTTAGTATTGACTTTCGTTGTGTGGTTTTGCGATGTTTTCGTGTAAATTAGGCGATTCGGTGCTGAAGTGCGTAATTATAATGGTTTGTATTTGTTTTGTTGATAAATTAAACTTGTATCAACATTGAAAGGGATTATTGTGTATAGCATGCGAAAAAATGCTTAAGGCAAAAAATTAAATCGTCAGAATTTTAATCATGTTTTGGGCAGAATTTTGATCGAAAACGTCCAGAATGAAATGGTGATTTGTCAGAATAAAATAATAAATGGTCAAAATTTAATAACGAAACGGTCAGAATATGTTAGACTAGGTTAGGGTTCTTAACATTATTCTGATCATTTAATATAAATCGTGACAAACCCAGTTAAAATTCTAACCATTCAATATTTATCCTGACCTTTTTGATGAAAATTCTGACTAAAAAATGATTAAATGGTTAGAATTTAAATACGATTTTGGTCAGAATTTTTATCCAATTTATCAGAATTTATTTGATGAGTCAGAATTTTTATCAAAAAGGTCAAATAAATATTGAATAGTCAATTTAAACTGGGTTTGTCAGAATTTATATTAAATGGTCAGAATAATACTAAGAACCCTAACCTAACCCATTCTGACCGTTTCGTTATTAAATACTGACCATTTATTATTTTATTATAGCAATTCACCATTTTATTCTGACCGTTTTTGATCAAAATTCATACCATTTAATTTTTTACCATAATAAAGTGGTATGTATGTTGTCTAGTTTTAAATGGAATAGTGAATGATTCTAAAAAAAATATCGATTTTGAAACTTCCTTTTTTCTTTTCGTTCAGCAACACTGACAATCAATCGTTGGTTTGTTTATAATTTTTTAATAATCATCCCCTATATATAATAGCAGTTTTCTGTGTGTGTCCGTCTGTCTGTGTGTTCATCTGTGTCGATGACGCTCGCGACTCTTATATTCTGGAGACATTTCGCAAGGGCACGGTTATATAAAATGTTTGCACATATTCAATTTTTGTTTCATTACATCACGCAACGGCACGGTTATAAAATAATTTTGCATAAATATATTCAATTTTTATTTTATTACGTAATAGTATGGTTATCAATTCGCAGCCGATGTTATTAACATCGGGTCTATAAACTAGTTTATTATATTTACGAAATCACTGATAACATATTTAGTCACATACCAAATTATTACAGTATCCAATTATAATTCCACATAAAAAAATAAATCCACTCGTACACTTTGCATAGAAGCGCACCCATATACCGAGGCTTCCGAAGTGTAATATGAATAGCCCTACTTGCGAATTCCGCGTCGGTTTTCGCATCCTTAATTTCCATATCCTCCGGTGGAAAGCTTTCAATTCTGTGCGGGTGTGCGCATCTCCCATCCGCCGCTGCACATTCTCACTCTTTTTCATTTTATAGCACTCTTATAACTCCTGCGAGACGATGAAATAAGGAACCGGGCGGTTACAAAGAAGACGGATACGAAATATGCGCGTAACGTGTGAAATGCATCTCTTTTTGCGTTCGGTTCCCAAGAATTATCGCCGAAAAAAATGGAAAGCAATTATGTCATCTCGCAGAAGCGCATATTTTCCGGTTTGCGGCACGGTTAGGCTGACCATACGTCCCGTTTTTGTAAAATTGTTTGATTTTGTCCCATTTTCCGGTTTATATATTCAAATGTGGTTACTTTTTTAAATGTACGAAAAAATTTGGTGAAAATTGATAGTTTTATGGTGAAATAGTTTGATTGATTAAAAATAAGATGTTTGAAAAAAATTTTCGTCTGCAGCGCCTTTTTGACTTGTTTTAAATGATTCTATAACATTTAAATTGATCCAATTTACATTATTCAATTTTGAAACTTAAAAAAAGTTAGTGTTTATTTGTTACAAAAAAGGGGCATTTCAAGTGTTACAACCTAATACATGAAATATCGTATTTAATTTTCTTTATCTTTGTGATTATTTCCTTCCATACGGGAATTGTAATTATACATATAGTTATATGATGAAAAATGTATTATATATATTTTCTTAACGATATTAATTGAAGAAAAACTTTTGAATGTGCAACACATTGTTTTATATAGAGGGGGGTGGAAATTTTTTTGCGGACCGTCCCGTTTTGAGTTCTGGGAAATATCGTCACCCTAACCAAGGTGCAACACTACTTTGTCATTAGTGCCCTAGGTTTGACCTGAATTCTCTCTTGCGGCTCTTTAAAGCTTTCGCAGATGAAAAAAAAGTAGTTTCGTATCTGAATTTCCCTCGAATAAAAAAAGATACACAAATCCGCTTAGTTTCCATTAATGTTTCTATATTCAACACTGGGGAATATTATAAATTCGACGTGTAAGCTAGCTTACAGCACGAGTTCGTGCATTAAATAATACACGTACAATATTTAATACGCGATAATACAATTTCGGCTTCTTCGTCAGGCCAATAACTTCGATCCGCGAATTAATCCAATTTCGGAGGCTCGCATTAGTGCGTAGACCGCGAAATCATTCGGATAACTTTGTTTCGCAAGCTATTTGCGCATTATTGTTTTGATGGCGTTATCGAAACGTGCCGATTTTTCGCCGAACCGATGGGTCGCGAGGGTGTTGGAAAATAAATTTTCGTTCGACGAAACGAAGGCAACCGATAGGGGGTTGTTTGCGCTTTTCATTGTTTCTATGCTGCGGTTTAATGTAATCGAAAATAAACCGGTGCACAATGTTCGGGTTAGGGGTCCCGAATAATCGTGAAATTGGATATTCGAGTGTCGAATGTGAAAATGGAAACGTATTCGAATGTTTTTATTTAAAATATGTATAACTGTTGTGTTTAAATAGAACTCGTGGTTTATGAATCAAATATGTCGAACACTGATAATGAGCTGTTTCTACTTTTCAAAGGCTTTGAACTTTAGAAGAGACTGGTTAGAAAGAGTATTCCCGAAATCGACTCATCGTATTTGGCGCCGTCCAAAAAGGGCGCCAATTAATCTTTTTGTCAATAAAATATCTATAATTTATTTCAAAATGTAAATCAAAACAACCGTTAGGAATCATAGTCGAATATAATTTCAAATATTCGAATATCTGAATATGAAAAATAGGTCTAAATTATTCGATTTGGTACCCTTTGTTCGGAGCGATATTGATTTTGGACGGTTTTGAAAGTTATATTTTTTTATGTTGCTTTTTTAAAATTTATATTAATATATTGGAAATGTGCTCTTTCCGAAGTTGAACCTGCTTATCTGTATTATTTAATAAAATGTAAAATAAGTTCGATACTCTTGAACTTTTATCAAACTTAATATGTTATCGTATATACATATTCCATAGATTACATATGTTACACGTTTGTGTAATCGTATTTTTTTTTCCTAAATTTAAACAAAAAAAAATATTTTTTCAACTGGCGAGTCTCAACTAGAACGAGGTTTTTTATCATTCGTAAAATTTTGCATCTATGGTCCTCAACACCCTTTTTAACCTCATTGCGTCACTCCAGCGTCAACAATGCAAGTCTTCCTCAGATGGAATATATCGCAAGACACGTTAACTGTCACATTTAACAGATGACTTTAGCTTAAGTGCCCACCTTATTTTTAAAGAAATCCATCACAGACCCAAGTGTTTTGCGAATGTAACAACATAGCGTGTGCACCGGTGCTCTTGTGGCCCTAGTGCAAAGCAACCGCTGCTCTTATAGCACAGAAGTAGATACGGTGTTAAGACAACGTATCGCTCAAAAACCAACAGTTTGTCATTTAAAATAAGTATCGCAACTGCTCGATAGATGTACTAAATGTCAAGCTGAAAGATCGTATGATAGTGGATCGTAAATCTCAGTGGTTACGATACGTGATGATAGCGTGATTAAGGAAAATTAAGGAAACGTCAAATGTCTATTGAAGTG
This sequence comes from Hydropsyche betteni, assembly GCA_028571205.2. NCBI lineage: Eukaryota > Metazoa > Arthropoda > Insecta > Trichoptera > Hydropsychidae > Hydropsyche > Hydropsyche betteni. The sequence continues at coordinate 3,103,308 of JAOXNN020000043.1, read as the reverse complement.
ACAGATTTTATTCACGTCCATCAGTAATGTATAACCTCAAATGTCAAAGTTGCGCGAAATAAGGTGTTTGTTTATGATATCTTGATGTACACGTGACGATCTCATTGATGACAGATCATAACTCGCGTGTAAAATATACAAATATTATGCAGAATGGACGCAATCCCTTCGAGACCATTCTCAACGACATATCTA
>JAOXNN020000043.1:3078641-3091833 GCA_028571205.2 Hydropsyche betteni | reverse complement strand
CCATGAATATCAAAAGAGCCTTGGGTCCCAAAAGACCAGGTTGATCAGTCAAAATTAGACCCAATTCTTTCAGAGCGGTGCGCAGAAACTTTCTACGCTCTCTATGTTTATAACCGGCCTTTTGAACTGCATGATTGTAACAGTCTTTTACTTCGGAAATTCGTTTACTGAACCCTTTGAGCCCGTCAAAGAAACCTTGTATATAAGAATGTATATAAATTACTTCGTCACGAAACAGAGCGACGACCCAACAAGATTCCAGAGCACCCACCCACATTTTATTTGCTTGCTCGTGCTGCAACATTTGATTGCACAACATAAACCCGAATATTATCCATCTCTCCATCGATTCCAACGATAAATATTCGCAAGACATCGTATTGGTTTCGGCAGCTTTCAGTATTTGACTAGGATTTCCGACTAAGCTCAACTTTTGTTCTGATCTCCAATTCTCCGCGGTCACATTCCGTCCCGGGAACACGTGATGCAATGATATCAAAGCGCTGATTAAAAGCTTTTGGTGTAACACGAATTCTTCAGAAAGTTTTCGCATCGGGATGTCGTATTCCATAATCAACTGGCCCAATCTGGGAAAACTCGGATCGCTTTGACTATGGACCATTTCGTGAGCGGCGTTAAACAAACCGAGTACAGGCTTGCGATCTTCCACTCGGGAAAGTAATATCATCAAAGAGACATAAGTCGTGACCAAATCTAAATAGTTCTTGGTGAGTTCGAAATTCAACGTTATGTCTACATGTACTTGAGAAGCATCCATAGCATTTAATAACTCGCATACGTTGTCCTTGAAATCTAATAAATCTACGAACGTATAATAATATAAGGATAACGATTTGATTATTTCGTTCTTTATATTAGTGATCGCTTGTAGTCCTTTGATATCGATATTAGGAAACCTTCTAATGATGAACTTGATAGAAGACTCCAACGTCTTGTCCGAGAGGAAGGCCGGCTTGGACTTGGGGTCTCCGCAAGCTTTTTTAATGTTGTATATGCGTGTGAGCATCCCGATGCCCCTGTCGTTCAAGATGACGAGCTTTTCGGCGAGCTTTTGCTGCGCCGGAGTCATCGGCCGCGTCATTGTAGACATGACTTCAGATCATCTGAAACGGATGAACGCACTTATGTCAAACGCAGTGGAACGGAAAGGAGTAGTTTGCACAATTGGAGCATAGTAATTGTGGGAGATAATCGTCAGATTGATTAATCGGATCATTACCGGTTACTTGGAGAAGTCCTGGAGCGATAAAAACTCCGAAAATTATTGATATTGTTCGAAAAATCCAATGACGAAGGGGCGAAGCCTCCGAGCGGGCGGAGCCGCGACCGCGCCTGTCAACGCCACCCACTCTCTAAAGATCATTTCGGTGCTGCATATTTTATAAATTGTACAATATAAACGCTCTTATTCAAATTGATTATAAGGATTATTTTTGTATCAAGAGTTTCTTTATTTTCATTCAAATATTGATGTACTAATATAGTTCTTTTGTATATTTATTATAAAGACGTTAATATTGTGCATTAAAATAAACAGTTATCTTCGAAGTGATTATTTAAAATTTCAACGCTGGTCACAAAGATTATTTGACTTTTCAGCCAACTAAAATTAAAATAAATAAAAAATTAATTGCCGTAACACTAAAACTTAAAAACCGCTTGAACGATTTGGATTTTTTTTTTCTTTTGTTCGTTTTAACTAACAGGTGGTTTGCAAATAAAAATAATAGGGGAATTCCTAAAGAATAGCTATGAAATTATACATATAAGTAATTTTGTATGGAAAATGACAAAATGCGATTGTTCATAGCAAATAAAAGAAAAAATAATTTAACAATTTAATCAATTTTCCATAATACATATTCAAATCATTGTTTGCGATTATCATGTCAACATTTTTCCCCTCGAATTCGAAAGATTTGTGAGTGAAATATAGGAACGGCATGTCTGAGAATGTTTTGCATCGTGTGCGCTGTAAAACTTTAAATCCCGCACTACAAATGACTGTAGAAATTTACAATGAGGCATTTTTCATATGTTTTGTGGCAAATAAAGTACTGTCGTATTTGGACATGATTTCACCCAATCGTCCAATACACATTGCTTTGCGTATTGATTGTGACAATAATTACAATCGGTACACCGGTGTGTGCAGAACGCGTATATACAACGGGAACAACAGGCCAACGGGACAACGGGCACCATTTCAAGATAGAAAAAATCTAGTAGTCGAGTCAAAGATATATCGTTTGTTGACGACAGATCTTATATCTGCGAAAACGACGGGACGAACGCAATACACGATAAAAACGGGATAGTCCCGGCGAAAACAGAACTTATGGTCAACTTAGTTTTAGCGAAACTAAGGCCCCGTACACACCTGCGATTTGTAGTCGCGGCGATTGTTTGGTGACAATGGTCCAGTGTTACCAAACAATCGCGTGCGACCAAATCGCAAGTGTGCAGCTGGCCTAACGAACAGCGATTGTAGGTAATACGAAGTTCACCGGGTCAGCTAGTTAAAAATAAACCAATCAATAAATCATATTCTTTACAAATTTTGTTCATATAAATAATTAAAAATCATTTATTTTATATTTAAGTGAATTTAAATTGAACTTTTGTTTAAATTAACAACGGTCAACAATAACGGAATTAAGGCCACTACCGTCATTGCGTCGGTGCGGTCGGCATCGTATCTGTCAATTGATTGATCGCTGAAGTTAAATCCCGGCTTGAAAATGCCGCGGATTATGATAAAGGGTGGCGTTTGGCGTAACACGGAGGTATTATTTCGAACGTTTTCAGTCAATTTTCGAAACCAGAACCGAAACCGGTAACCTCCGTTTGACTAACCTCTCTTACGCATTCTGACGTTTCGGTTTTCAGGATGAAATCCTCAAGGCGGCTGTGATGAAATATGGCAAAAACCAGTGGTCTCGTATCGCTTCTTTGCTGCATCGCAAATCCGCCAAACAATGCAAAGCCCGTTGGTACGAGTGGCTCGATCCGAGTATCAAAAAGACGGAATGGTCGAGAGAAGAGGATGAAAAACTGTTGCATCTCGCCAAACTTATGCCAACGCAATGGAGAACCATCGCTCCAATTATTGGCAGAACAGCGGCTCAATGTCTCGAAAGATACGAATATCTTTTGTATGTTTATTTCATGATTTCGATATAAAAGATTGTTTTATTTACTCAAACTAATTATGTTGATTTGTAGGGATCAAGCCCAGAAAAAGGAAGAAGGAGATGATATGAACGATGATCCTCGCAAATTGAAACCGGGTGAAATTGATCCGAATCCAGAAACTAAACCGGCTCGTCCGGATCCTAAAGATATGGATGAAGATGGTGACGTGTATTGTTATTATGACTTTTATATTGGTTTACAGAACACGTTAATAATTGTCTGATGTTTTTAGAACTTGAAATGTTATCAGAAGCACGTGCTAGGCTTGCTAATACACAAGGTAAAAAAGCTAAACGTAAAGCACGTGAAAAACAATTGGAAGAAGCTAGGAGATTAGCTGCTCTTCAAAAACGTCGGGAGCTTAGTGCTGCTGGAATATTTGTTTCCATGAGGTAAATTTAGAATTTTTCATCTATTATTTATGTTGTAAGCGTACAAATATAAATTACTAAATAAATTGTTATAAAGGCATAAAAGAAAGAGAGGAATCAATTATAATGCTGAAATTCCATTTGAAAAACGACCAGCTCTTGGATTTTATGATACGTCTAATGAAATTGTCGATCCGATGGCTCCAGATTTTTCTAAACTGCGACAGCAACAGCTCGATGGAGAACTCAAATCAGAAAAGGAAGAGGTACTTTATTTGAATTATATTTATACAATATTTTTTTAGATTCGTTTACTAACGAAAATTACATTAATTACATTATTAGAAAGAACGAAGAAAAGACAAACAGAAGCTAAAACAACGTAAGGAAAATGACGTACCAGAATCAATGTTGTCTGGTGAACAACCTGCAAGAAAACGAAGCAAACTTGTTTTGCCTGAACCTCAAATATCCGATCAGGTAATTTAAATAAATTTAATATTTATAGTTGAAAAAATTATAAAACCCACTTTTCCCAACAGGAACTTCAACAAGTAGTAAAATTAGGAAGGGCTAGTGAAGTTGCAAGAGAAGTAGCGGCTGAAAGTGCTGGTGGAGACAACGCTGCTACAGACAGTTTATTGGCCGACTATGCTATTACTCCGCAACATGCTACTGCAGCCAGAACTCCAGCGCCACAAATAGACAGGTGAAATATTGTATAGATTATTTAAAATATATATAGAACGTATAATTTTATTTTTATGATTATATTAGAGTACTGCAAGAAGCTCAGAACATGATGGCTCTTACACACGTCGATACTCCTCTCAAAGGCGGTTTAAATACTCCGTTGCATAATCCCGATTTTAGTGGATCTCTTCCGCAAACTCAAGCAGTAGCAACACCCAATACTGTCCTTGCTACTCCGTTCAGGTATTTATTTGTTAAAGATCTAAAATTTTCATATTCATGATAATAACGAAAAACTTTCAATTAGATCGGTGAGAAGCGAAATATCAACACCGGGTAGTTTCGGCACTCCTGCCGGACAAAGTCAGAGCGGACCCGGATATACTCCGGGTTTACGAGACAAATTGAATATTAACCCTGAGGAAAGAATGGCCGTTGGGGATACTCCACAGCAAGTTAATCATTACCAAAAACAGGTAATGCTTTCAATAAAATTTTATTTAATAGAAATGTTTATAATCTTATTATTTTTTATGTTTAGTTAAAAGCATCGTTGAGAGCTGGGTTATCTTCTTTGCCAGCACCTCGTAATGATTATGAAATTGTTGTACCTGATAATGAATCTGAAGAAAATATTGATGAAACACAAACGAACGCAATCGAAGATCAAGCAGATATAGATCGTAGACGAGAAAAAGAGTTAGAAGAAGAAAGTAAGATTAAATTCATTTTGTAACATTTAAAAATGCTAATTTTACAAATTAACATATTCTATTGATTCATTTTATTTGTATTATTAGGAGCGGCTGCATTTGCGTTGCGTTCACAAGTCGTTCAAAGATCGTTACCACGACCGGCCGAAATAAACATGTCCGTGTTGAGGTCTAGAGCAGACAGTGGTCCGTTAACAGATCTGCAAAAAGCCGAAGAACTTATAAAGAAAGAAATGTTAACCATGTTGCATTATGATTCAATGAAAAATCCTCTAAATGGTACGTCTTATTATCTTCGTTTTATTAATGGGAATCGAATTAATCGATCGTTTTGTTTTAGATTTGGAGAAAAAACGACAAGCAGCTCAACAAGCTGCACATTTGGCATATTTAGAACAGAATCCATACAACGATTTCCCTCCGGAACAATTAAGAGAGGCGGAAAGTCTTTTGAAAAAAGAAATGGAAATAGTGAAACAGGGGATGGCACATGGAGAACTTAGTATCGACGCTTATTCGCAAGTGTGGGAGGAATGTTTATCGCAGGTTAGATTTGAACTGTATTTTCATAAAGCACTTTATAATCCTATAAAATATTATTTTTTTATGAAATCAGGTGTTATTTTTACCGAGTCAAAATAGATATACAAGGGCAAATCTAGCTAGCAAAAAAGATCGTTTAGAATCTGCTGAAAAGCGATTAGAGCAAAATCGTAATCATATGGCTAAAGAGGCCAAAAGATGCTCTAAAATGGAAAAAAAGCTCCGAGTTCTTACTGGAGGGTATCAAAACCGTGCTCAAGCTTTAATAAAGCAGTTTCAAGAACTCAATGATCAACACGAACAGGCTCATTTGGAATTGAGTACTTTCAAATTTTTAGCAGATCAAGAAAAAGCTGCCATACCCCGAAGAATCGAGGTAAACATACATATTTACTAATTAAAATTAATTGTAATTTTTTTATATAAAAATATACTTATTTTAATTTCAGTCATTAACGGAAGATGTGGCTAGACAGACAGAACGAGAGAAGCAACTACAAAAAAGGTATGCTGAACTCCAGAGCGAACTAGAAGTTTATAAGAAAAAATAATTTATTTATAAGTAAATTAATCTAGTTTCCTTTTTTGTAGTTTGAAATGTATGTACTTTTTTCTCATTGTTAAATTTGAGCATTTGAAATTCAGAATAATTAAACATATTTGTATTAAATATTAAAACTCAATACTGATGTAAAATTTGTTTTCTTTTCAATAACCTCTTCACTATGAAAAAATTTCAAACATTATTGGATCTAAAAATTTATATAAAAAATATACATATTTGAAGATTTTTCAATAAAAATACATTAGTTTTTGTTTTAACACTTTTATACATAAATGGATACATATATTTATTTTATATGAAATAAATAAAAATACTAATGATTTTGGATCAAAAAGACTTCTAAACAAATCAACAGATTTTAAAAAACAAGCCGGAAAGTAAATGCAAATATTCGAAAATCAATTAATACTACAATAGTTTATTTCATGGACGATCAGTTGAATACCTTCACGAATAAAACCTACGTAAACATTGCACGGTAATAAAATTTTATATTTGTCGATAATTTTCCTGACAAACACAAAATATTTCTATTTTACTAATAACTCTGATTATAAAAATATCACAATTAGCATATCACAAATCAATTCTCACTCATTCACTATCATCACTGTCAATTCGTAACCTCACTCGTTTACGTTTATTCTCTAACTGAGACGTTCCTTCTGACTCTATTGTATCATCTAATGCATTATGAACTATTCTTTTTTTCTTTTTCCGTTTTCTTTCTTCCAGTAGCAATTCGGCTATTTCTAATTCCGTCAATTCGTTCGCTTGAGTCAATCCATGATCATTTCCAATACAGAATGAATCCTAAATAATAAATACGGATATTAAATTAAAAACGATTTCAAATAATACAAAAAAAGATTTAAGAATACCAATTCGTAGGAAGTATCTTGTACTGGACATGCTTGAGAAAATACATCGACAATGTTTTCGGGCAATTTTGGAATTTTGAATTTTCCATTATTGACAGGACTCCTATTAAATTTAAGTAATATATTATTAATGTTACAAAAAGGAAATTCGGTATGCAAAATCTTACTTTATAGATTCTAAATATTTTGATTCAATATCAATTGAAACATCGGCATCATCGTTTTCATCACAAATAAAACTTCCTAAAGTAGTATCGGATCCACTGTTATTTTCGCTACTTCCACCTTCGTAAGAATCGTCTGATAGAATCGCTTCATAATCAATAAATTCACAAGTTTTCTTTTTCTGTAAAATATAAATTGAATTAAATGCTTCCCGACTTCAATAAACAATAATCAAACGACTTACTTTTTTAACCTTTGTTTTTTTATTCTCTTCGGCACTTTTATCATTTTTGTACTCAAATCGTCTAAATGACTTTTCTACAAAGTCATCATCAGAATCACAATTTTCAACTTTGCTACTATTTAAATGATCAAACGATCTGTTTGTTGGGCACTTGAATTGTTTTAGATTTAAAATTTGTTTGCTAGAAGTGCTTAATCCGTTGACATCTTTTTGAAAATATGTACTCACATCGCAATCACTAGAAATGTTAATACAAGACGCATTATTAACATCTGGACAAACATTTTCTTTCATCGTCGATAATGTTAAAGTCTTCAATTTAGAAATATTAGGAACAACGTTCATATTTTTTCTGGCCAAACTGGTATCCTTTAGAGAAAGATTTGTAATCTTAGGAAGCTTATGAAAAAACGAAGAAATTTCTTCATCAGAACTCAGTTCTCGTTTATTTGAAGTCGACACGTTGCACTTGAAATCGTCAGAATTAGTTTTATTTTGATTAGAATCGACTTTATCGATATTCAATTTTTCATTTTCGATTTCATCACTAGTATCTGATTCATCGGAACTAGCAGGAATTATTATATTTGGTTTAAATTGTTTCGGAGATATTTTTTTTATAGGAAATTTTCGTTTAGTTGCTTGAGAAGACAAAATAACAGAGCCATCACTATCGTTGCTTTCTTCCTCATGCACGTTTGTATGTATATTTGTTTTGATATTTATAAAATCATTTGATTTCATAACCTTTTCTGCAGTTCCAATATTGGTTAATTTATCATCGGAAGAGATGAAATTGACTGCTTGTGAAATTGAAAAAAATGTTGAATCATCGTCAGCTTCTTTGTTTGATTCTTTCAATGATTTTTGAAAAGATTGAATAAATTTATATTGAGTATATTGTTGGTTTTTATTCGGTATTTGCGATGAAATAATAGGCGAGAGAACATTTTCGATTGACTGATTTGAATCATCGTTATGATCTGAATCTGGCGTTTCAATAATATTCATTTCTAAGTCATTTTTTGATTCGCCGGAAGAATTGTTCAAGTAAAGATCTTCAATATCATCTAATCCAAAGAATTCTAAACCAGTTTTTGTACCATTATTTTCTGACACATCACTACAATTCTTTTCTTCATTGATATCGACAGAATTCTTAAGGTTGTTTTTGTTTTTATTTTTCGTATCAACTTCATTGGATTTAGGTGACGCTAAAGAATTTCCAAAGATTGTATCAATATCATCTAAACCAAAGAAATCCAAGCCTTTTTTAATTTCATTTTGTGAACACGAAGCAAGATTATGTTTTGCTTTACCATTGAAATTTGAATTATCTTTTACTAAATTGCGATTGTCTTCAGTTTTTAATTCATTGTTGTTATTTTGTGATGAAAACGAATCTCCAAATATGGCATCCATATCGATCAGATCAAAATTACTTGTTTTACAATTTTCATTATAAACTATAGTTTTATCTTTAACGTCATCATATTTTTTTGGAGAACAACTTTGTGTCGCACAATTATAAGCGACATCGCCAAACTCATTCTCGTTTATTTCTGGGCACGGACAGAAATCTTCGAGTTCACTGAATGCATCCGTCATGGTGCAGTTCGTAGAATACATTGAGGATTTCAAACAATCCCATGTAACAGAACCGATACCATTAAACTGTGAAATGTCAGGAAAACAATAATCAGTCAATACGGCTTTGGGCAAAGTCTTATCAATGTCTTTAACACTTATATCAGAAAAAATCGAATTGACATTATCGTTAACTTGTGATTGTTCTAGTTCTAATTCCACCATAAGATCAACGAGAAATGGTGAAATATTTTCCGATTTCAAATATTTACTGATAGATTCTGTTGAGCTAATATCTATTCCATATTTACTTAGAAATTCTTCCAACTTACAAGAAAATATAGCTTCTTCATCGTTATTAGCTTTAGCGACATTTCGAAACATTTTTCTAATATCTGTATTTCCTTTAATTGGTTTACTTTGTTTTTTATTATTAGTACTTTTCTTCGGCAATGTTTCTGTTTCTTTTTTTCGGACATTAATTTGCGTTAAACCTGAAAAAAATTCATATATATATGTTACTTGAATAATTTATTTATGTATTTTATGAAAAATGGCTTCAAATTATAACAAACTATTATTACCTGTCTTTAAAGAAGTGCCAGCTTCAGTATGAAATCGTTTAGAATCAGCGAATTGCAATAAATTTGTATAGATTTCACTATCAATTGAATGGCCAATTTGAGATGTATATTGTAAAGTCCTTTGATATTCTGTCCATTTTGATAATAGTCGACTTTTATCCGATCCAAAATCAATACTTTTTCTCACAAAATCTGTAATTTTAGATGAATATAAAATATGATAATGCCAATGATAAGAAATGGGTTAATTTAAAGACCTTTAGTTTTATTCCAGATTTCTGTACTATCAGTGAAAAATTGTGTCAAAATTTTACTATTTGAAGAAATATATTCCTCTTTTGAAATAAAAGCATCTTCACTATCATTATCAAAATTTCTACTCGATTTCACTAATATGTTTTTCAATTTAGATTGAACCTAGAATATTGAATTTTTTTATAAAAGAATTATAACATAAAAAAAGGTTTAAGAATTTAAAAAACAAACTTTTTTCGATTTCGATTTTTCTTCAACTTTTTTAGCAACTGTTATATACATTTTCTGACATTCTGGTTTAAATTCTAAAGGAACCATTCGAGGGCTACTCTTAAAAAGGGACTCTTGTAATTGTTTGCTTTGTAAGATTTTTTTGTTCAAATTATCCCTTTCATATATACAGTCTTGTAACGTCTACAAAAACAAATCAGCTCACTATTTATCTAAAAGAATTCGATATTTCAAACAAAACTATAGTTAACCTGATGTTCTTTTCCTTCTGTAACCAATATAACGACACGGCCACTCCTCTCTCTTCCAGTTCTTCCACATCTATTCAGAAATACAATAAAAATCAATATAACATAATACAGATTATGTTAAAAATTAAAATTCTTACCTTTGAACTAATCTAACCGGCGATTTATTTGAAATATCAAAGCAAATAATCAAATCGACGTTTCCTATATCTAACCCCTCTTCTCCGACACATGTTGAAACTAATACATTACATACACCTTCTCTAAAGAGTTGCATTACTTTCAATTGTTGTTTTTGAGAAAACGCTTTAGCATCTTTGCTCGTTCCTGCAAAAGTTTTCAATAAGTTATTTTCATAATATTTTATCGTAAAAATGCGATTTTCGAATACCTGAACCAGGTCCTTGACCGATAAATATTTGTGGTTTTATCAACGGTCTGCATTGCAAAAGCAAACAATGTACTAAATTAACACTTTCTCTATATTCACAAAATACTATAAAATAAAAAACAATTAATTATTACAGTAAACATTTTTTTAATAATTGAACTGTTACTAACTTATCGCTTTTGTTTTCTGTCCTCTGTATTTGGCATTATTGAAGTGTTCCGAAATTTCCCTTTTTAAATGATCAAATTTTGGATGGCCGTATACTATTCTATCTTTAATCTAAATCATTTTCGGGTATTAATATTTGTGACGAATTCAATGATCAATATCAAAACTTATAATAACACTCACTTCAGGTATGCTACCGTCAGGAAAACTACTCAGATCGAGAGACATCGGATTGACGCCCAAATCGTCTCTGAGCCTTTCTAAAAATGAAATGAGTTGGTCGTCTTTGCCAACCCACGTCTTATCGGGATGGTCGTCGAAGAAATTCAAGAAGACCCGAGCACCGTGACGTGTGAGCAACTCTAACGCGTGATACAAAGTTATCACCATCGTAAAGTCTAACATTATAAACCTGTGTTGAGAATGTCTGAAATATAAAACAAAATAGTAAACTTATTGAAATATAGGTGATTTAATGTAATTTTACCTTTGAGTTTTTTCTCTATTTTGATATTCTTTAAACAACATTATGATTCTTCCTTTAGTAAGGGTACCTATGTTACCAGTCAAAACTTTGTATTGGACTAAACGTCGAGTGTATTTATCTAAAATCTATCAGTATTATATTAAAAAAATTATAAAAACAGGTGATCATTTTGAGAATGTACCTCTAAAAATTGATTTCGAATGCTGCTTAGTTCCTCTCCAAGAGGTATAACAATGGTCTGTATTTTTCTAGAAAAACTATAAGCAGCAACGTCTATACATTCTTCAGATCGCAATTCAAGATGTGATATTTTCAAATTTTTCACTACCTATTAAAAAAACGAGATATAATTTTGTATTCAATTGCAAATAAAATAAAATTATTTTTCGTAAATACTTGAATAACATCATCGACTTTACTTCCAGGAGTAGCCGATAGAGCTAAAACTCTAAAGAGCTGATGTTGTTTTAACGTCAACAATTCGACTATTTGACAAAACGAATAACGGCCTTTAGCTTTATGAGCTTCGTCAATAACGAGACACCGCACGAGTTCACTTGGACAGTTTCCCGATTCTAAATCGTTTTGAACTACTTGAGGCGTAGCAAATATGACTCGTTTTTTGAGCCATGCTGCTTTTCGATTCGTTATAGACATGGTACCTAAAACAAAAAATATTATGAAATACACAAACTATTAAAAAAATCTGAAATAAATTGACTAGACAAAAAAAAACACCAGTCATTTCGATTGTGTCATCCGGAGGAATCGCCATAATATTATAACATGCATCGATTTGTTGCGCAACTAACGGCCTCGTGGGAGCAACGAATATTATTTTCCCCATTGGATACCATCGGTAAAAATTAAACATAATCACAGCAGCGATAAACGTTTTTCCCAAACCAGTGGGTAAACTGACCTGAAAGTGCAAATGGCATAATGAAAAACTCATTATGATTTATTGAACGAGATAATAATCACATACCAACGTATTTTTGAATAAACCAGCTTTTATTATATTAAATTGATAATCTCTGACTGGATAATTTGTGGGATATATCCACGTACTTCCATTTTGTTTGTCGAACCCGTTGAATTCTTCGTCACAACAAAGAGCACTACGATAAATAAAAATTATGTTGTAAATTATATTTGTAACAAAATTAAAGCCAATGAGTGTTGATTTTATTTTTATTTTTAGTTAAATTTAAAGAATCTCATTTGAATTGTAATTTGGATTTGGTTTGAGGTTATGTCATTCATAAATTTAATAATTAGGATAAAAATGAATTAAAATACTGATAAAACCTTATGTCAAGATTGGCAGTGAAGTCAAGAACATCAAAATCATCCTCCATAGTTTTATTTATGAATTAATAATAAAGAGTAGAGAACAACATCTGATATTGACACTGACATACGAAACTTATTTTTAACCGAAAGTTCATAATATCACCCAAATACCAAAATATACGTCCTTCAATAAATGGAATTTTAATATTTGAAACATTCCTTGTATTTTTATTACAATGGAACTACATCACAACCAGTATTCATAATTTTTTTCGTTACTGTTCATCAAAAAAAATATATTTAGGTTCAGTTCCGACTCTAAAAAAAATCTGACATTAAAAAAACTGTAGGTACGCTTATAACAACCGACTTTTCCAAAATTTCCAGAAAAAAAAAAGACAACACTTTTCGAAAATATAGGAAACACAAAATTATTATTTTTTTGCTGAACCGAAATGAACTGGGTAAAGGTGAACCCGAGCGAAAGAGCGTATTTAAGTTGGCACCGGTGAAACACGTTTATACACGTACGTGCACCTACTCATACAGAGATT
>JAOXNN020000043.1:3057118-3078541 GCA_028571205.2 Hydropsyche betteni | reverse complement strand
ACTAGTTCTGGGCAGCAAGATGCACCGATGGGTAAATATTTTTCAGATTTCATAGTCAATAAATTGTTTCTCAATTTATTGACTGTTAAACTTCGTTAGAAGATTGTATTTCACTGATATGTTTTTCTCTTGTAGAGGGATGGGGTGATACTTTTCCATCTCCTGAAGATTGGGATAATGAAGAATGGTCCGGATCTTTGGCAGATACTAAAGTTTTTACTCCTTCCTCTATTGGCAATTCTGATGTAACTCCTGCAGTTAGTGGTATTGATCATTCTTCGTCCTCGCAGATTTCTTCTGTTTCTGATCAATCCACTATTCGTAACTCTGCTATGAATAGTTTACAGGCAAGTAAAATGTCTTACTTTAAGTCTACATAAACAATTAATAAACAAATTCTAAACCTTTTTTCAATAGGAACCGCCTGATTACTCAAAACAAAACAACAGCTCAGTTTTGGGGTCAGACACGAGTTCTTCTCCATCGTTACCGCCTTCGTTGCCTCAAGATCCTGCCATATATGCGTATACAAATTCAAGTCATTTACCCAAGGTAATTTTAATATTTTTTTGGTTATTTATATAAAAAATATACATTTTGATAAAAAAAAAATCCTGTAGGCTCAAAGTCCAGTTGCCATGAATGTATCTGGTACTCTTTCTGCCGCACAATCTCAATATCTCTCACAGTTAACACAAAAATCAGAAGTTATGAAACAAGAAAGGGTAATGCTTAATTCACAAGGTACGTTGTCTATTTGAAGTTGCAATTTGAAAAAAATTTAATAGCAATAAACTAATTTAATTTCCATTTCAGTATATAATCCAAACTATGGAGTTTATGGAGCGACAGACGTTTCAAATCAAAGGAAACCTGTACAAAGAGCAAGAGTTCCACCTCCATCAAAAGTATGGACTTAATTATATTATTAATTTTTTTCAATTATAATGACAATCAATACACAAATGTTTATTGTTATCAGATTCCCTCAAGTGCTGTAGAAATGCCCGGTGAATTGGGAAGTTCATCTATTTCTACACTCGATGTCCAATTTGGTGCTTTAGACCTCGGATCAGAAACAATACCTTTCCTCACAGATAATGTCTCGAGTATCTCAAACTCTGTTTCAAATGATAAATACAATACCGTTGTATGTATTCAAACGACATTGCCATAATGTCATAAAATTTTTTTCATCATTTCATTTTACTTTCAGCCTAACGCATTGGACCACAACCTATCCGATAGTGGTAGTGGTAATGTATCCGTACAACAGAATGTTTCACTGGATTCTCATCAATCTTCTGGAACTTCAACATTAACAAACGATGTATCTGCGTATACAACCAACGCGTCGAGAGCAAATCAAATGGTAAATACAACCGTTTTCATGCAAAATATGCATGAATTTGTCGTTATCGGTGTTCTTTATTTTAGTTGACTGATTCTTTATCTGCAACTGTATCTGAACAGAATTCTACCGGTTCTGGAGGACAATACGGAGCTGGTGTCTCTCGCGCTGCTTCCAGTGTTTCAACGTCGCATGTACCTCAACTCACAACTGTTGCAGGTAATATAATTAAATATATGCTGTTCGGAATGGCAATATTTTTTCACTTAATTATATTTAATAGGATTAGAAAGTCAGTTAACTGGAAAATCTTCTGGTGTATCAGATTTATCGAGTCAGCAATCAACATACTCAACATATCCTGGACAAGTGACTCCTTATGGCGTGTCTCAACCAACCAAGCAGTCGTACCATCCAACGCATCAGGGATATCCTGGGAACCCCTATTCTCAAGTATGAATTTATAAATAAGCTTCTAAATCCATTTGATTATAAATTTTTATTTGAATGTTTATATTTTAACCAAATTCAACACAATAATAAAAATCTGATATTTCAATATAACTTCATATTTTCATTATATGAGAGAGAAATGAAGTAATTATAGTTTTTTTTAATAATCTTATGACTTTGTCATTGTATCAATTGTTTTAGGTCAATTCTAGTGGTACATCGTTTACTGCTGCGTCGAGTACTGCTTCAGCAAATGCATATGTGCCCACAAATCCTTTGAATCAATATCATGTATCACACACTCAACCACTTAATACGTATCAAGTAATTATCAATTTTTTGTTGTTTTGACTTTCACTAGTGCATCAAATAAATAATTGTGTTATTAACATATTGGGTTTAATGAAAATATTTTGATTTTAACAAATTGTAGTATATATATATATTTTTTTTATTTTTCACTAATTTTTCTGCTGTGACTATTATGCTTCAAAATTTTTTTTATTTCAAAATTATTTGCTTAATATAACAATACAATTTGCAACTTGATATTTTGCTTTACTTATACTTGTGCTATTATTGTGCAAAATTTTGGTTAAAGTAAGAAACAATGCGTTAAAACTCAGAATTTTCATTATAATAAATTTGGGTCAAGCATATTGAATACACTTAAATTTCTTGGTTTTTTACCGAAATATGTTTTAACAATAAAATAATTTTTATTTTGAAAAGAAAAATTGCTAAAATTGTTTTAATGTAATATTATAGAATTCTTCATCGGTATCTGTTTATGGAAACAGCCTCTACACTGCATCTAGCGTTCCATATAATAATTATCAGACTTTACAAAATAGTTCTAATAAAATCTCATCTAATGTCAAAGACTCGCAGGTATAGTATACTAATATTTTTTCAAATCATACCTTTTTCTATTTAGCACTGATTCATACAAAATAAAAAGCTTAATTACAATACTAATATTAATAAAGTTTTGATTAACAGTTATTATCATTGTTCTATTTTTGAAATTTTAATCTCTGACTTCTGCTGTTTTTCTGGTTTAATGTGTTGAACTAGTTCAGCAAATAAAAGTGTGAGCAAGAAATTCTTCATCCATTACTCCCGTAAAAAATGTAAAAGTTATTTTTGGTTTAGGATCAGGAAAAGTGATGAGAGATTAAAATTTGTGATATATGTTCAGGAATTTTTTGTTTTATTTAATGTTCTACGAATAAAATTTTATCATCATTTGTAAATCTGTAACTGATGAAAAATTCACCATCTTATTTTTTCAGTATGATAACGCTGTGACATCTGGGACTAATAGTTTAACTAATACTCCTTCACAATCTTCACAATCGTCGTCCAAAATATCTACGAGTATTAATTTTGCCTATTTTATGCAATTTTTTCGTGTATTGCCAGTATTATTTTTACTCAAATTAATTTCAACTTGTAGGCAAATCGAACGTTGGTTCTTCTGGGTCTATGATAAGTAATGCTTCATCTATGATGAGTAGTGCTTCAGCAGGAGCTAGTCATGTTGGCACTGCGGTTATGGGACAATATATTATGGGACAACCATACTATCCACAACAACCCGTTCAAGCTTATACATATGAAGAATTGCAATTGATGCAGCAAAGAATACCCCACCTTACAGTATATATTTTGAATTAAATATTCACAATCAAAACCTTAATTCGTTTTGTTAATGTATCTACGTTTAATTTAAGCCCGGGTATTACGAAGTTAATTACGGTACTGGTGGTGGTGGTCCTGGTGCTGCTGCGAGAGATACTCCTCTTGCTTCATTCACGTCGCTAGGAGCAGGCGGAGAGGCAAGGTTCGGACGTGCAGAAGCACCGTCGCCACAAGCAGTTGCAGGTGGTGGTGCAGGCGCAGGCGCAGCACAACCGCCGCAAGCTGGAATTCCATCTTATGCTTATTATTATAGTAGCGGCATGTTACCAGCAGGATCGTTTCAAGCTTATGGCACACAACCTATATATCCAGTCAGTATTTTTCGTGAAATATAAATTTTTTTGTGCATCTTCTATTCTAAATAATCTTTTCTTTCAGATCGCAACAGCTGGTAGTACAGGTTCTTCCAACTACGGTCCAGGCAAAGGTGGTACATTGACTGGAGCTGGTGCATATGTCGGTGGAGGTGGTGGAGTGACTGGTGCATATGGTGCTCCCGCGCCAGCAGCTGCGCCTCCACAGACCTATGAAACTGTACAACAACAGCAACCTACACAGCAACTGAATTCCCACCAGCCCGATTACAAAACAGGTTATATACAATATCATCCTAATATGTATATCTTTTGTATTTTGTGTGTGTTATTAAAAAATTGTGTGATCAGGTGGAAGTTACTCGACTTCGCAACAAACAGGTGGAGTGAAGCAAGGTGTTAGTAATTCCAACAATGCTGCTAATGATCTCAGTAATTCTATGTATGGGGGCAAAGGTCATGTATCTCTCACTAAAGTTAATGTAAGTTTTTCTTTTAATGATTATTTTCCAAATTTCTTGAGATCCATTCATAAATAATTCTTTATTATTTCAATAGAGCTACGATAAACCGTATCACAGTGCTACCCCGCCTCCACCATTTGGATTAGGTACTGCTGCTGGCGTCGGAGCTGGTGGATATGCAGGCCCACAAATTTATATTCCACATGCAGCTATGGCTCCTCCTCAACAACATCAGGTATGAGCATTTATAATCGGAAAATTCTTGAATTGTTATAAAACAAAAATAGTTTATAGTTATGCTCTTTGAAATTTTTAATTTACAATTATGTTATCTATCTAGTTCATTTAAATTTAAGTACGGTTAATGAGTATGGCGGATGTACTTAACTATCTAATTTTTGAAAAATTTGATTAGGTTAACTGTCATGAATTCTAAATAATACTGATCTCTAACTTGATTTATTTTTATAAAAAATATTTTGTTAGTTTTTTTCATCATCATTCTATGTAAATGCACTATAGGTGAACAGTTATAATATGTCTTGATCTTAGGTTATAGTGTTATTTTATCATATTGCTGTCGAACCTTAGGTTCATAGAAAGTTATTGTTTTTTTGTATCCTAAAATTACTTATATTTAACCTAAACCTTTTGTCAAGGCATACATTTTTGACAGGACTTAAAATTTAGATTTTTAGTGAATTTGGAATGTGTTTTTTTTTTCCTTTAAATTATACTAGGTCTCGGTAATAATGATTAATATTAATTCAGTATTGATGCAACTCCTTAGATAAATTTGTTGTTTTATTTTTATTATTTTTTTCTATGCTATTTTGCACTAAATTTTAGCTTTTCCTTCATGGCACTTACACTATTATGTTGTAAATAAGCTGTGTGGATCAAGTCTAACTCTAATGCTAAAAAATTTCTATGAATTTTATTTAGTTATGTAGTGTGTAATTAGTTGTTCAAATTTGAAATTATTTTTTTTTCAACACATTTTTGAGAAAATTATAATTCAAGTTGTGAGCATTGTATAATTGGAAAATAAATTTTGAAGCTATGTTACTATGCATCGTTAATACAAATTTCACACTGATATCTGTTATTGTAGACCTTTACAATTAAAAAAAAATTAGTCACTATTTTGCAAATAAAAATTCATAAACTTTAGATACAATTCAATATTCGGGTATTCTCTATGGTTTTTATATTTGCAAATAATTGTCTCTAACTTTTAAATTTCATAATAATATTTTTCCAAATTTAAAATTGATTTTAGTATTATTAGGATAATCTTTTATTTGCTAATAACAGGTGGGCTTGATATTGTTATATTTCTGAGAAAGTTTGAAAATAAAATGTCACAAATTTGAAGTGACCATATACTAAAACTCAGAAATCATAATTTAATCTTTACTTGACTCATCTATGGAGAGTATATTTGATTTTGACTTTTTATTTTCATATATTTCTCTCAATTATTTTCGATCATCATATCTGTTACAAATTGTAGATTGAAAAAATAGAATTTCTTCGGAATGCATGTCATTTAGCATTTTATGATTTAATTTAAAGCATTGATAAACAAATGTGGTTTATATTTTTGCAGCTTAAATACTGAATTAATTGATCTTTAACAAATTATTTTGAACTTTATTCATGATTATTTCTCAGTTTATTGCTGCCTAACATTTTATTATATTGTATTGTAGAATATATATGAATAATCTATTAAGTTTTTCAAATTTATAATTTAATAAATATGATAAATTTGTTACAGTCTAATAAAAATAATCATTTGATATGCAAAACTTTTTAAAAAAAGTACATACTATAAACATGACTAAAATTCCAAATAAGAGGACACATCTAAAAAACCTCGATTATTGTTTAAAATAATAATTATTTTTTTAGTCGAGTATCATCCAGGCATTAAAAAGTGTCTGAATGTTTCCATTTTGTGGGAAGAGACAATTTTTTTTGTGCAGGAGCATTCATATACCTAAATGTAGGAAAAAATAGTATGTAGAAATATAGTTTTCTTCAAACATGGTTTTATGTTTGATTTAATTATAAAAAAAAAACGATTCTAATATTTATAACATTTGCAATTCTCCTACTTTGCTTTAGTTGGATATTTTCTTGTTATGTATTTTTTTTTAAATATAATATTAACTCCTCATGCTGTATATTAAATGCAAAATATTTTTTAATAAACCCAAATTATCAATCATTATTTCTCATGAAATAGTCACAGAGATCAATTAATATTACTCTAATTTTAATTTTTTAGGAAACGTTTACTTCTATAGCAAAATTATCAGAATATTTTTATACTATTTTTATATTTTTTTTTACCAATTTTTTTTTTTTCAATATAAATAGAACAATTGTGTATAATTGTAATCAGCTATAGCTAAAAAGCTACCAGTATCATATTTATATTTATGAACACAGTCCACATATTTCAATCCATGAATATTTTCTTGTTCTAATAGTTTGAGGAGTTAGTAATGTAAAATATGTTACACCGATCAAATAAAATCACTTATTTAGTATAACTGAAAGAACTATTCTTTAGTATTTATATTGTAATACGTTATTTGAAATTAGATTTCATTATATTAGTGTAAAATTTTGTAGTAGTACTTTATGAAGATGCCATAAAAAAAATCATCAATCTTTTGAATTGAACTTATCAACATCATAGTAGATGTTTGTATTTGTTCGATGTAACATATGTTTTATATGCACATTCACACACAAAATATGTGTGCAAACACTGAGTGCGTGTATGTTTTTTACGACATATAACATTTCATTACACATGCATGATTTTATTTTAAACGGTATTGTATTTTGTAGATGGATGGACGAGTGAACAATAGTCATAGAAGGGTAAGTTTAAATTTTACTTGTGATTCTCAACATAAGCTTTTTCATTTACAAATAAATCATTGTAATTTTTATAATATACCATTACATCTTATAATGTGATTTTTCTAATGAATTTTTTTTATCGACTAATATTTTTCATTGTATTATAGTTCTCGTTATCTCGTATCTGTTTTCATGGTATCACAAGTAAAAATAAAATGTGTTGAAAAATAATTTTTCCTCTAGTTTGGCTATATATTTTTTTTATTATTAGTTAGTTACATCTACAAAGTAATTTGTTGTTGGGAGTTGCTCTTTTGTACTCTAAAAAAAACCTTTCCAAAATTCATGCCATTAAAATAAAATTTTATATTTCAAAAATAACGAAAAGTTATTTCATCTTAATGATCGTTATTTCTACAATGTATTGTTTTCATGTATTGACTGGTAATTTTTTTTTATCAAAATTAACGAGATTTATTTATGTAACTTAATATTGATTTAAACTTGAGTGAAATTAAACTAATTGGAAAAGTTGTAGTTGTTAACAAACAAAATGACTTCTAAACCTCAAAATTATGATCTCTTTTCTAAAATATATCAAATTAAATTGATCAATAACCTTTTAAATTGTTCTGTTATTTTACACATTCTATACTCCCTCACTGTGCATGAATATTTGGAATTATTTGTTAAGCTTACCCTTTCATTTATATTGAACCTTTGATTTCCAATATGTGTTGATTAAATTTTGAAATAGCTTTATATCATAAGCAAAATTGAGCCGTAAGAAAACGCTATTGCAAATTATTCATTTCCATAGTATTCATTATACGTAATTTTATTTTTTCAGGACAATGGTACTAATAACAATAGAGGCGGCGCCTCTAATCAGAGCAAACAAGGTGGTGGCACTAAGCAGGGCTATTCACCCTCGTACTGGACTCCCAATTAGAGGAGCTAAATGCATTTCAAGACAAAAATACACAAAGCTGCACCAAAATATTACTATTCACACACAACACACATGCTCGTTACTTATACAAAAATTGATTCAAGAATGATGGTGCTTCGTTGAGAGAAATGCCCGCAGTGATGAAAGTTTTTTATATATGCAAAATAAATGACAATATGTGGCTAAAAAAATTTAGCGATAGCTAGTGGAGTTTTGAAATCTG
Organism: Hydropsyche betteni; assembly: GCA_028571205.2. Lineage (NCBI taxonomy): Eukaryota > Metazoa > Arthropoda > Insecta > Trichoptera > Hydropsychidae > Hydropsyche > Hydropsyche betteni. The sequence goes on along the minus strand of JAOXNN020000043.1, from coordinate 3,070,197 downwards.
TGATTATAATTATTTTATCCACTCGCACTAATTGTATTGTGTGTAATATAAATACGTTTTCATCACGAGAATCGATGTTTCCTTTTTTTCGATATTGAGTCACATTTCTGGTATCTAAATATTTTAAACAGTCATCCAAAATTTTTGTAGTGTTTTTACAAAGGAATTTTTTATTTGTGTATGTTATGTGACAAAATTATCGATTTAGAAATTAAAATTATATATATTGTTAGATTACAAATTATAGCCCATCTAATGTTGATCTCTTCTGAGATGTATATGTTAATATATCATAGTAGATATATTGGAAAATTTATAAATAATTTGCATTTAACATGTCCACATATTTTATTTGTAATGTGTATATACATAAAAAATACATACTGACATTTTATAGTGTCCTCATTTTTTTTTTAGTTTAAATATTAATTTAGAGATCCTACAGATTTTTTTAAACTATTTTTCATTATAGGTATGAAAAATAGATTAAATTTAAAAAAAAAATCGTTTTCGTTTGCCTTTTTTTTATTGATTATTCGATTTGTATAAAATAAATCAGTATTAGCATTATTTGAATCGACTTTAAACTTTAATTCGAAGAATGCATTCAAAATTTTAAGTTTTATTATATAATTATCATGGAAGTACAAGTTGTAAATTGTGATTAAAAATATTTATTTTTGCAATTGATCCGATTGCAGTTTAAATTATTTTTCTTTAAGAACAATTCATCGCCATAAAGGTTTTTCTTTCTTTATTTCGGTTATAGTTTTTCTCATAAAAAGGGGCACTATATTACTGAATTTTTTATAAACGAATTTATTTTGTATAGTGCGGTTCGATAAGTGAGAAAATTTAGTTGATGCCAACGAAAACAGAATTTCATCTATTTAGTTTATCATATAATTTGTCCTTAAAGTTAATATCACATGTAACGTGTATAAGACTAGCTGTTTTCTTTTCTACATTTTTAATATGTTAAAAAAATTTTAAGTTATCCAATTTTGCTTAAAATGAATATGTAAAATTAGGTTGTGCCACTGAGTGTATCGTTTGTATTATCATTTCTAATATTTTTTAGTATGTATGATCTGATGATGATCTTGAGTAAATGGTTAACTTTGAATAAAATTTATAATCGAGTTCTTTTTCTTTTTATCGAGTTACCTAAAAAAAAAAATCAAAACTCAGTATAATTTATGTCAGGTGTGTATAATTAAACATTGCCTAAATAAATTTATTTTCGAAGAAGATAAGTTAAAGGTAAAGTGAACAAGTTCGTAAAATTCAAATATTTTTTGATAATGAGTTTAAAATTAGAAACATCATTTGAATCCGAATATTGTTGAGCGATTTTATCATTATCCATGGTTCAAAACATTAAAATTAAAAATATTTATAAAATGCCCAATCTTGCACGGTCGGTCCGTAAATAAAAAATACCAAAGGCGCTCTTTTTTTTACTGTATATTCTGTTTTTCATGTTTGGGCTTCGCTGTGTATTCTGTAGTCAATTAATATAAACATAGGATTTCGCCTTAAACAGTAAAGTAACATCTAGAAATTTATCAAACATTTTAATCGAAATTCAAATAGTTAAGATCTTCGACAATATCTCAATAATGGTTGTACATATTACGTATATAATTTTGCACCTTCTAAAATGGGTGTTTACGTTATTGGGTTAAATGCAAGTTGCTTATGAAAAAAAAATACATTAATAATTTGTACTTAGAAAAAGAGATTGCTCATTGTGTTTTAGAGTTTAATTTTGTCATATTTATCAAGAATTAATTTTCGTTTTATATATTGTGTGTATAGTGGACTCAGCTATACATTTAATCATTGTCGTGTAAATGTGTACTCAATGGTGAAAAAATGGTTTTACTTATGTAGAGAAAATTATTCGATTTGTCAGTTGACTGATTGTAAGTAAGATTATTCCAACTCTAAAGAAGTGTGTTTGCGTGTGAAGAGTATGTGAAGGTGTGTTACATAATTGAAACAACTGGAAACACATTATTTAATTATTGAATATTTTACTGCTAGAATTTAACCTAAGAATAATTTTCTGTACCTTTCATAAATGTATAAATAAAAATAACTCCTTTGTTTCTATGCAGAGAGATGCGTCAGAGACGAAGTGATTCTTTTTTAGGGCTTGAAATGTCTCTGATTCGTTTATTAGTGTTACTGTACCAATATGTATTTTGTATTTAGTTTTGGTTTTGTAACTACGATTATAACAATTTATTTAGATTAAAATTAAACTAATAAACTTCTGATATATAATTTCACAATTGATGTTATTTTTCATTTATTCTTTTCAAACAGTTTATTTTATTTCCATAAAATTCAATAACAAAAATTTAGATCAGTGTTAATTATTGTAAAAATTAATTCATAATTTTTTATTACCATTACATGAATCACTAAAAACCGTCCATTATAAGATAATACACCATTGTTATTATCTAATTTTATAGTACGTTTCTAATTTATGAATAAGCCTTATCAGTATAGGAAAGTATTTCATTTTAAAATTATGAAAGATAATTTTTTTCGTTTCATATAGATTCAAGACTTCTTTTCGTATATTAAACCAGAACATATAAATAAATGCAAAATCACATTCCACATATGTGAAATTTTGTATGAAAACTTAATCCTTAAAATTTCAAGGAAATAATAGTTACCATCTCCTTACCATAATTTAGTGATGAAGAAAGGGTAATTTAAAGATTTGAACATTGAAAAATGTTAAAAATCTGCTGACCTTACGACTTATCATTTAACCTTGGTTATCATCAAAGACCTGGAGGGTTCAACAAGGCCATAACTGACAGCACGAAATTCATTTCCCCACTAATGTCTCTTTTTGTATCTTGATCAAAATCTAGTAATAAGAAGTTTGACAATAAAAGAGAGGAATAAGTTAAAAACAAACATTTATTCAGTTTTTTTTTTATAAAAAAATAATCATTTTAAATATGCATAAAAATATAGAAATGTTTTAATAAAAATATTTTCTTTTTAAACATAAATTACACCATTTATCATATAAAAATAACAGAAGGAATGATTTTTTATATCAATTTGATCAATCACAAATGCAACTTAAGAAAATACAATATATATTTATAAACGATAAAAAAATATACAACAACCACCATTATCTTGTGTAAATAACAAATATTCCAACTTTTAGCTGCGTCAGATTATTTTTTAAAATATATCAGTAATTTCTTAATTCAGTAAATGATTTCTTACGTTTATAGCCAATAGACTGAAACAAATAAAATAAAACAATGACATTTATTAGTCTATAAAATAAATCGTTAGTCTATTCAGACTCAAACTCGTCATTACTAAGGTGCATTGTTAATAGATAACACTTGATAATAACACTACAGGTTTTATAGGTACATGCACTAGAATCAGATATATGATGTGTTCATCGGCAAATTTTAGTAACGTCATAAATTATATACCCAAAAAGCAATATCATTAAATGAAATTATGAAAAACGACAATCTTTGTAAAATCACACTATCATCAATAATACCTACACAGGATTTTCAATTTGCTCGGCATTATTACAGGTGACAAAAAAAACTTTTTTTTTCAGTTGAATTCTGATTTTTATATTCTTTAGGTTATTTTTTTCAAAATTTGGTTTTATATAAATAAAATACTAAACTAGTAAAAAAAATGACTTGAATGTGTTGATAAACTTGTCTGAAAAAAATAATATTATAATTTAACTTTTATAAAGTATTAAAAATTAAAAATAATCTTCAGCAAAATGCTTTATACAATCGTTAAAATGTTATTATTTTATTTGATTATTATTTAACGTATGCATAAAATATTTAAAAAAAACCATGCAAATTAAATGTAAATTATTTCAAGCATATTTCAATATGATTTGTAAATATATTTCTATTAAACTAAATAATATGCACAGTACAATTTTTAATTTAAGAGTTTTTGAGACAATAACGAAGTTCTAACAAAATAATTTCTGTCTTTCACTAATTAATTGTAAGCAACTAAAATGATATGTATTTCGAAAATCATATATATGTATATCTTGCTGAAATAACCAAAACAAAACGACAAGATGAAATTTTAACTTCATCTAATTTAATCTGTGATGTATGAAATACATTATGGTAGGGTACTTTTAACATGAATAACGTTATACAAAGCAATGTTTGTAAAATCTACCTGAATGTTATGAAAGATATGTATGAATACTAAATTGAAACATATCTAAAAGAATAAATAAAAAAATGGAATATTCTCCATGTTAAATATCGGAGCAAAATTTAATTTAAATACCAGTAAACCCACAAGGAATGTATAAGCAACACTTCTAAAACATAATCTACTCTTCAAATAAGTTCTACGAAACACAACTGTAATTGTATGATAAAAAAATCACACAATCAAAATGTGCAATTTAATATTTGATTTGGCACTCCAAAAGATGCTGAACATTATTTTGAAACAAGTAATATTAACATAATTTTTAAATATGCTGTATATGGAATTATGTGGTATATACGAATTATACTGTATATATGGAATAGTAAAGCATCACTGCTTTGTTAATATCAACACTCATAAACTATGGAATTACATAATATGTATATATATATCTATCTAAAATACAACATTCAATATTTTTAGTCGTATTAAAAACAAGGTAAACTCTTAATACATTTCAAAGTAGTCGATTGTGTTTTTTTTTTCAACAAGAAAAACACAAAAAACATGTGTATCACACATTAAAACAGTGTTATTTAAACATCTAAAATATTCAAACACAAGGCTCCCTATGCAATCAAAAACTATCCAATTCATTTTATCATGTAAATGAATCGATACATTTGAAAATAAACATAAAAGAGACCAAATAAAGTAGTTTTATGTCATGTTTTCAAAAAATATAATTAATCATTATTTTCATAAAAAAAGTCTCCTACTGTTTATTTAATTGATTGTTCATGCAAGGAAAGCCCCGCTTCTAATATTGTAAATAAGAAAATCTACAATTATTTTTAGTACATTCAACTATAAGAAAAAATGATACACGCTACATGTAAATACTATAAAAAATTGTTGAATCACTTCAAAATATTTTATATAAAAATAATTTATCAGAATATGAATGACGTAGCACCATAACATATATTTATAAGATGTATCATTCATCCTTGTAATATATGGAGATAAGTTTATGTAGTCAAATATTCAAAAAAATTTCTATGTCAAATGTATATAAGATCTAAACTACGGCTGAAATAACAAAACTATACTACAATTCATAAATTATGAAATACAAAACAAGGCAATAGGAATGTAGAGTTAATTTTCACTAAAAAATCAAAATATGCATATTAATTTTCATTTTTTACTTGAAAATATCCGAAGTTTAATCGTAGCTGCTCCAAAAATACGAACGTCAATATGGTGTGAGGGGCCAGCCTCACAAAAGCCGGTACGTAACCTTTGAAGAAGCTCATCGGACCTTCTCTGGCAGTGCTTAAGATTAAAGCTTTGACGCCGCGAGCGTCATTATTTCTGGCATTCATCGCTCGTGTTTTCAAAACATCCATTGGCTGAGTTAAAGTAGTCGCAATTGCACCCTGCAAATATTTTTTCATTTAAAATTATATAGATGTTACTCAAAAATTTTGAATGTAAAAAACCATCTTACAGCCATCAAACTTGAAACAACGTGTAACGCAACATTATCTTCAAAATATGGAGTTTTTATGAGAAAAGCCTTAATTTGATCGTAGCAAGATAGCTGACCAACGGTCATGAGAACTGCTCTACCGACTGCCATGCTGGCACCTGACCATAAGCGGACAAGACCTTCCTCTCGTAACACTCGGAACAAACCATCTATTGCATGCTTGTAACTATTGAATTCAATTTAATAAAATAAATAAACATTAATAAAGAAACATAAATCAGCATATAAAAACCATTCAGAGTATCGATTTAACCATTTTTTGACACCTTAAATATAGCTGGACGTATAAAAAAAAAAAAAACATTTTTAATCAATAAGTATTAAAAAAATTATTAAATTTTCTGGTAAATTACACCAAAATTGGTCAAATTAATTAGTACACAAACAAGAAAATTTTGTTCTTAAATTATATTAATAAGTAGCACAAATGGTATCGTTAGAAACATCTAAACTCAATTAACAATCATGTAAATAGGGATAATTTGAACTTACTCCATTTGTTCTACGTAATTATATGATTTTTCTTATTACCTTCAACTAAGAAATTGTCGAAAGGTTTATTCATTTTTTTAAATTTGAGATAGCTGTACATAGATTAAAAAAAAATATAATTACTTTCGTCGCTGTTCGGGTGGTAATTTTACATCATTTTGCATGCGAACATTCACCAAATCTGCAGGAGTACCGACAAAGCCTCCAGCGGCTCCACCTAAAGCAGCAAGCATTACTGATGTTTGTACCGATAAAGGAGCTCCTCCCTATAAAATTACATCCAGTAAATTGAAGCTGTTTAAATATAAATATCAAGCAGTAAAAATATAATAATACATTTTGAGATATTAATTTCTGTTTGGTGACATCATATATTCCAAATCGAACCATCGAATAAGACATCTGTCTGAGAAGAGATGCTGATATCCCATTATACAACGCTAAGACTCCTGAAAATTTATTATATGTTATTTTCATAGACAATGTAAATAGTAAAGTCTACGTCAGTGTTATAATAACCTTGAGTTCTAACTATATTTAACGTTAACGTCCCCAGCGACACTTTTTTTCCTTGCTGTGTTTGCAATTGTACTTTCAATAAATCTAATGGATGGGTACAACATGCAGCACCAGCTGATGCAACTCCTCCGAAATACCATCTCGATATTTTTCGATTTTCCATTTTTAACTTAAATTATTCAAATAAATAATGAAACCTACAAAAAAATATGAATTAGAACAACCTAGGCTTTCACAATATGATTAAAGATAAAAAAATGTAATTTTTGCGCTATCTTAATAATCTGTAGATAGTGATGATGATAATAATATTCAATAATAGGTTTTCACTGATTGTTAATTTGATTAATACTAAAATCAGTTTGAAACAATGAAAATAAGAAATCAATATAATACACCAATTTTTCTTTTTACACAGAGGATACGTTCCAGAAACAAAAAAATTGAAATCTAGTCATTAAGTCCCAGTTCAAAAAAAATCTATGGTGAACATATAAAAATCAGTGATAAGTTCTATTAATTTATTTCGTGAAAAATGTGCAGTGACAAAATTTCGCCTTATAAAATCATAAAAACAATGGTTCATTAATTTTATAACTATAATTGTATAATAATTGTATACTGGCCTGCTCGGATTTTACCATCGTGGCATAACAATACATATTTTTTTATACTATGTTAGTTAACGAGAAAAAAAAAAACAATTGTTTCTTTTTCTTGAACCATGTAGAGTTTTGGATGTATATTTATATATATTTGAAATAATCAAAAGTTTATAATTTCGTTCACGAAACGTAGGTAGGCATAGTTTAGAAATTTGTGCATTTAGAAAATTTTTAATACTTCTAACTAGTTTCATATTAGAATTGAAATCCGACTTGATTTCGATCAAATACCATTAAATTTTGCAACAAATGATAATTTTAAATAAGTAGATATAGTAAAAAACTAAATCGAACACCTCAAATCAAAAAGTTTCCCAACAATCCATAAAAACTTCAACCCAACGATTCCCCAACATCTAACAATTTAGAAAGTGCACGCCTCGAACGAGCGAAACTACCCAATCCGCACCGGGAAAAAAAACAACAAAAACCACAAAACTATTACAAATTACGTAATAACAACTACGATACCGAAAAAATCACCCGATCCGCAGAATCGACGAGGAAGACATGCGATATCCGCGCAAAACCAGACACTGGACACCGCGACTCATACCCTCAAGGTCGAGCGAGCGAGCGAGCGGGACGGAAACAGCGCGCTATCGACCAAATGGATTATTTCGATTCGAGCGCGCCACTCATACCGCTTCCGGGCCGGAAATCGGTTACTATGCGCCGAAAACGCTCGATATCGAATCGAGACGAGAATGCGGTGGAAAAAACATCGAGTGTAATTCATTAATGAGGAAAATGGCGCTTACATGGAGTTTTTTTAATAGAAATGGGGCGCGCGACCGGCACGCGCCTCTCAGCTGTCACCTTTGACAACCGCTGTCAAAGTGACTTTTCATGTCCATTACGATGTTGTTCAATTTTTAAATAAAATTTGATTAACGCCCTTTTGTATATATTTGTTAAAGTACATATTTGTGTAAAAATTTTTTAATTATTTTATTTTTGTAACATGAAAATTTCTGCTTTAAATCATTTATATATACGGTTTATAATTGCATATTGAATAAGTTTCACAGTGACTTCTTAAAATGTATGAACGGATTTTTAGAGTTTGCGCATGCGTGTTAGATGAATATCAAATATACTGTAAATTTAATATAAAAATATTTCATTTTGGCTCGTTTATATAAATGTTTTAAAGTACATATTTGCATGTAAAATTTAAAAAAAATACATTTTATATTGTATAAAAATTTATGTTTTAAATCCCTTATATATACGGTTTATAATTGTAAATCAAATATATTAAGAGTGACCTTAAATGTAAGAATGAGTTTTAGAGTTAGCGCATGCGCGTTGGGTGAATGTTAGACGTACTCGTGCCAAATGTCAAAGATTGACATAAGGTCGTCTTCAGGGTTAGGTTAGACGCGAGTTTGTTTATTGAGTTTTGTCGAGTCATCTCGCGCGTGGATTTATTGCGTAAGTTGGGCTTTTGCTGAATATGTTTTTTTGTGTTGAGTGATCTTCTTGAAAGAAGGTGCACGAGGTTGTTATCACGAGATGTTTTGTTTGATGTGGAAATTGTGTTAACTCGTTTGAGTTAGCGAATTAAAGTAATGAGTGTTTATATGAATTCTAAATAAACTGGTTTTCAACCTTTGTTATGAAATGTGCACGTACGAATAAGAGTCTCTTTTCTACATCATGTTTCGTATTTGAATACCTGAGTATGCAGTTTTACTAAAAACCGGTTATTCCTCTATCAATGTGTTTTAAAATATTTCTTGTCAAATGTGAAAATAGTAGGAAAATGTTACCAATTACAACTTGTACTAATAAACGTATTTGTGAAACCAAAACAATTCAAATGAAAAACTATTAGTTTTCAATTTGGAAAAAACGTGTATTAATTTAATATTTAAAGTTGTATTTTGGATTATTTGAAAAAAATTTTTTTGAAAAATCTAAAACGGCAGTATTATTAATTAATACAATACAGTTTATATTTGTGCATATTTGAGAACATTCTTCGAAAAATAATATTTGAAACATCTGAAAACCTTGTTTTGTATTTGATTATATGCTAAAATTTTGAGCAAATATAACTCAAGGTGAAAATGTAAATAACAAATTTTATATTTCATCAAATATTATTTTTATATTCAGACTTGGTACCTAATATTTGATTTTTATATGCATTATTACTTGTTTTTCCAGAATGGCTCACAACGTTATTTCTTCATTGGAATTAGATAAAGAGTCATTGGATGGAAAAGTAATTATTATCAATGAAAACTCTGGATGTGATGCGAATTTCTTCTTCAGTTGTTTAATGAGCAAGCAAATTAAAGAAGGCGGAGGAATTTGTTTAGTAAATGTTCATAACGATTTTAACCATTTTCATAATATCGGCTTAAAAATGGGTTATAACCTCAATAAGTTGAAGGATGTCGGCAGTATTCACAATATTGATTTCTTACAAATGGTTTCCGATGCAGTGTCGAATAACATATATGATAAATGCATTGATTTAACATCAGATGATGAATCGTCGAGTAGTTTGTATAAGTTAATTGAGAATACATTATTCACACTACATAAAACCCATAAATCTACCTGCATAATCATTGATGATATTACAAATTTCCTTAACTTGAATTATACTATGAGCGATATTAACAAATTTGTACAAAAGTGTAAATCACTTACTTTACAAAATACTAGTAGCTTCATTATGGGTGTACATACTACCTCAACAAACAATGCTAATTATGCTATGATTAGAATGTTTTATTATATTGCTGATATTGTGTGTGAAGTTTCACCTTTGAGTACTGGAAGAAGCGTCGATGTTTCAGGTTCGTTTAAAATTATCAGAACATGGATTAACGACGATTTAATCACCCTCAACAAAAATACTTCGATGAATTATTATTTGTTTAAACTTTTCGATAGAGGAGTTAAAGTTTTCGCTCCTGGTTTACGATGATAATGAAGAATGTCTTCTATATTTGTAATTTTTTCAAATAAACTATTTTACTCTATCTGAAATCTTTCTTTATCCACTAATCAGTATAAGTGTATAGTAGAATCTAGAATTGTTGCTTTGAGTTGACTGTGTTTGAGTTGGCCTTGTCCATTAATTTTCAATAAAAGTTAAATTTTGATTTTATATAGAAAAAAAAACCATTAGCATTTCATAACATGGCAGGAAAAATTTATAAAAACAAATTATAATATAGTGATGAAAATAAAACGAAAATATTATATTATTTCTTTATTTGTCAATCTACTTATAAAAATTGTTTTATATGCATAACTAATTATTGTTATTTTTTTTAAATTTAGTTTCATACAACAGTGAAATGGTTCACTTTTTACATATAAAAAATAGTTATTAATAAAGATGAGTCTTATACATATTATTTTTCTTTAAATTCTAATACATTTCTATGAAATATTTGAAATGTAACATTACAACTTTCTAAAATACACCAATGGATATGAATATATATATTTTTAGCCATACTATTAAATTTACATAACACAAGAAGTTGTATATTAATAAAATATCACTCATATGAATTCATATCATAAAAAAAATCACTGTATGCACATAAGATAGTCAAATTTAACAAAGTTACAAACAATATTATATACATTTTACGCACATGGAAACACTTTAAACAAGTACATTCATTTTAAATTATATACAGTTTTTTCGGATCTAGAAGTGCAGATTATTTAAAAACGTTTAGAATAAATATTTTCAACAGTAATAGTGAAAAGCGTTTTCTTAATGTGAATGTTTCAATTATATCAAAATATAAAATTTATGCAATCAAGTATTCATTTGAAGGAAAAAACAATTATATTATAATTTTTTAAGTTAAATTGTACACTTCAAATACAATAGAGGAATGAATTAAATTAAAAATTATATTGAGAAATTTATGTTGGTCCACAATTAATCGTTTTCACTAAATTTAAATGAAATGGATTCAAAAATACAACACATTGGATTGATAAAAATACAAAATTCATTTTCAATATATAATATTTACAAATAATCGACTTCGGCTGTACTTTTTGATTACAATAAAATTTTTGAAATAGATAAATCTCACTATATTAATATAAAATTGATTGATCCGTTGAAAATGAAGAAAGTTCACATTCTTATATTATAATTTATTCTGAGCTAGTAAAAATTTAATTTAATAAATTATTTAATATTGACAAACGTATAACAGGAATAAATATACCTTTTCATCAATATTTATTTGAAAACAAGATTCTCAGTTAAGGCCTTCTAATCTAAGCGCGATACAATTCAATGAGCACCATGAATGACGATGTCTAAAGATCATCGAACAATTAAAAAAAGAAGGGAAAACCATACAAACTTTTATGCATATTGCTAAGTGAAACACGTTAATGCAAATTTAATATCCGAAGATGGCAATATTTAAAAATATTATCCTAAATATTAAAAGTACTATATTATGTACAATAAATATATTCAAACTTCATATTACAGACTTAGATATCGTTTTGGATTTTTATTGAATATCTTAAACAAACATTTTGCTTTTGAAACTAAAATATTGAAATAATGGTTGAATGTAAAAGTAAAAACACATCGAGATATGTTATAAATACATATTATGTTACGTCGTATTCTTCTTCTATGAGCCAACATGTCCAAAGGTTCGGTTTCTTTTTTTTACGAACTTTACATATAAGATTGGTTGCGATATCTGAAAATTAGAAATTAGATGAATAATGTGAAGAAAAAAAACCGCACAAATTTTTAAAATGGTTTGAAATTATAATAAAATGTGTTAGTGAAAAATACAAAAAAGCTAAAATACAATGATCATAAATCTGTACATATTGAAACGTATTTCAAACAATGAGAATGATGATGAAAACTAAATGTATATGAAATTATTACTTATCTTAGATGTTAGTCACAAATGATAATGGATGAATATCATTAATGAAAAGTTAAAATATCACATTTTTTAAAACATGAAATATTCAATTGGTAATTCTTATATATATTTTTTAAATACGTAGATAAATTTCAATAATAGCTTAAACTAAAATACTAGAAAATATTTAAAACAAAAGCACTTACATGATCTTATCCAATAAAATTCATTTAGTGGTTGCTTGTTGAGCTCGTCTTTCCCATTCTGCTCTCATCTGTAGTATTCCTTTGAATTGTGGAGAACCATCAGTTTCATTTTTATTCGTTTCGTTTTCGGCTTCAACGGTTATGATTTCATTTGATTTGTCGTTGGTATCTTTCGATTCTGACTTGTCAAATTTATTAGATGACACTTGAGATTTCAATTCTGTAGAAATGAACGAAGACTTTCGGAATGGAACCTTCAGAGCTGAGTCTTTTCCAGATAACGAGTCATTGTCGGTTTTTATTTGACTCCATGGTCTTTTAGTTAAGGAAGAGTTATCAATACAATAAGGTGTAGGTTCAGCTTTATCATTTGATTTAATGCCGTTATCTTCCGTATTATTTTCATTGTTAGAATCTGGAAATGTTCTGTTCCTCAATCTTTTCTCAGGTGTAGAATCTGAAGTATCTTTTTTAAAATCCGATTTGACTTCACCTTTTAAATATGTTGTTTGCGAAAGTGGAATACTAGCACTAA
>JAOXNN020000043.1:3027708-3056971 GCA_028571205.2 Hydropsyche betteni | reverse complement strand
AGTGGTTAGGACCCTACGTTGTGGCCGTAGTAACCCAGGTTCGAATCCTGGTCACGGCAGTGTTAACACTGTCACGGTGGAGCTCGTTTTTTTTGCACCATTTTCTGTTTAAAATGGAAAACTTTTTTCGCACGTCGGAGGCTCACCGTTAGCGGGCTAAAAAACGACCCTTTTGCCCTCCGAAAAAAGGAAAGTTGTTTTGGCATAACGAAGCCCTCAACTATTATTGTGGAAGCCGTGCAAATTCTTTTTCATTGTATGTTTTCAGCAGACGGGTGTTTGTTGTTTCTTCTGTTTATTTTTTTTCGCAGAACGTTTGTTATCCTCAATACAGGACTGCGTTTCGAACGTTATTAGATGTCGTATTCGATTTTGAGCTCTTTCTATATCCCCTGCGGGGATTTGGATACGAATTTTATGTTCAATATAAAATGTAAATATACATATTCGATTGAATTGTTCTTGGGAGGAACAATGTTTGAAGGATTTCAGGAGTGAAAATTTTATTTTTGTCTTTTTGAATTGTCAAGCGATTAAACTGTAAATTGTTTACACGTTCTGCTTAGCGACACTTTTCACAGGTGGCGTTATTTTAAGGTTTTAATAAATTTAATTTTATTAAAAAAATGTATTTATGTTCGGGAAGGTCGTTTATTAAACTTATAACGCTTTGGGGAGCTATTGTAAGATCTTATAAAGTTTTATAGTAAAGTATTATTTCAAATTTATTCAGCTTAGTGCCTTAAAAGCAAACTTATCTCTTATTTCTTCTTGCCGAGTGTATAAATAAATTTCAAAATGTATTTTATCGTAGTATAAGTGATAATTTGCAGCATAATAAAGTTAAAAATATATCGATTATTTAAATTCATATATGTATTATATTTTTTTTATTCACTGAACTATTTTAGAATTGTTTACACGATATCATATTTCAAATAACAATAAGTAACATTTGGTTATCGGAAATTGACATGTACAATTTATAACACATACATATATAGGATAAGTATTTTTATGTAAACAAACAGTTTTTTGAGCGATAAAAACATTCACAAATAATTCACCGGTATTAAACCGACGACATTAGTTTGTTCAGCTTGTAACAACTAACACCGTGGTGTTTTTTTAAGGCAAGTCATTGCAAACAGCCTGTTCCATGCATGACCGAGTTAAAATTTTACCATCACGTATTTCCCCGGTTACATGCAGAAGGTTAACAGTGGATCGACAAAAAACTAACGTTGAAATTCGAAAGCAAAAAGAATTAAACTGAAAACAGAGAGCGGAGGCGATCTGTGTCCAAGCAAAAGCAAGAAATTCGAGCGAACTAATACGTTTTTGCACCGCCACTTTCTCAGCTTAAAAACTCCCCACAAAATCACGGGAAAACTAAACGAAAAACTGTTTCAGCTTTAAAACGGCCGTGGAGGGAAAATTGAGTTTTCGACGGCGTTTTCTCTTTGATCGAAATCCGTTGGAAAAAAAAAATGAAATTTAAAAAGCAAAGTTCCGATTACGAACGATTCAAACTTCAGACATTATCATAAAACAACCTAATCGAAAATCATTATTTTTCCACTTCAAAATTCATATTGAATCAAAAATAATTCGATTCATATTAAATTTATAAATCGTGATCTTCTAAACATATACCCCTCATATAATATTTCGCCCTAAACTCGTGATATACAAGTGCATCATTTATTTCCGACCCACTAGAACCCGTAATTTATACTAAAAACCCACTTGTGCGTCCGTTTTCTCACCCTGGCATGGGAAAAAAGGTCGAAAAGAATGCGGGTCCTTTGTCGGACCTTACACACGATATAAGGGAAAAGCACAGTGTGCGTTAATGGGGGCCACCATTCGGATTTTGGGCCTTCGGCTGGAATCTTGACGAATTGCTGGCCGGGAAAATCCCGTGGAAAATTCGGGAAAATCTTTGTGGATGATGGCTATTGAGGGCAAGCGTATCGTATCGCGCGTTGGGAAGATTAAATTTTCGATTATAAAGGATTCGGTCGTTTTTATATGTATGGAAACATTAGAGAGGTTCGATATTCAAATATATATAAAATTTTAATTTATCTGATAAAAAAAAGTGGTATTTTATGAGAAAATTATTTATTTAATTTATTTTTTGCTGACCAGTTGATGGGTAATAAGTGTTTAAAGAAAGATAAGTTTTATTGCATGAACGTTAAAGTTGAATGGTTCTTGAAAAATTAACTTTGAAATCTTCAAAATTTCACTTCAATATAATTGGACTTAAAATAAATGAAGCGTTTTAATCGTATCACATGATCCATTTAGTTCACGAATTCGTTTTTATAAACCTATTCTGGGATTTTATGAAAAATTATCATATAAATACGATTCTTTCAAATCAAAATGTTAATTTATTTGAAAGTTTTCTGAATGAATATTTTCTGATTTCTTCTCAATACAATTAGATATTCAAAAGACGTGCGCATGCATTTGTGTCCTTTGAAAAGTTTTCTTTGTTGCTTTGAAAATCGCGGAACGGAAAACAAGAATTCGCGTTTGTCATACATGTATTTATGATATACTGTGAACGAAATTAATGTGAATAGCTCCTCATGAATTTATGATATTTTTATGGGTATTTAAACACATGAAAAAATGTGCTTTTGTATTTTTTTATTTGGAATAAACGTTTTAAAGGTCAAACGTAGAATATCATTTGAATTTGTTTGTGCTACAAATATTCGTTTTTAATGAAAAACTCATATGCAGTCGTAAGCATAGGTACATAAAAATTTTGCGATAATTTAAATTAAAAAAGTTCGTATATATTACTCATTGTGATTCAATAGTAAAACATACATGAATTTAATTATCGAAAGATAATTGAAAACAAACGTCATATTATACATTGGGATCTTCGCAAAAAGCTTTAATTAATTTCACATACAAAGCACCTACTAAGTAAACATTTGTTATTGATACAAAATTCTATATCCTGAATTATAAATTCTTAACGAATCATTGAGTAAGCGAAAAAGTATTTCCGTATTAATTATTTAATATTCTTTCTAAGAAAAATCACCAAAATTAATCAACATTTTCCCTGAAATATAAATTCTGAAAATCCGTAAATTTCATAAGAAATTCGTTAAGCATAAAATTATATTGCTCCTTTACGAATTATTAAATTATGAAAATGAACACATATAGGTAGATTAGGGTTGCTAACGTTTTTTCGGCCAATTTAGTATTTTTCAAACTGAGCCATAAAAAATATAATACACTTTAAACAAATATAGTATTTTATGGAAAAGGCGAAAAAAATAATATATAGTAGTTAGTTACTCAATTATTTGTACAAAAAGTATATTTTTTTGCACTTCTTGCATTTTTTAACAAATTTTTATTTAAATAAAAGTGTCATATGCTTTATGACATTCAATTTTTACATTAAAATAAATCAAAAGCTCATTTTTGATTGATGAGATGTACTACATTTGCTTCGTTCTTCTCGCCACTTCGAATTCATAATCGAAAGTATCCTTTTTGTGAATGTCGAAGTGACGGGAATGAAATTATCCCTTTCCCTATATATAATCACGGATTTCTGTGTGTCTGTTTGTCTGTCTGTTCGAATGACGCTCGCGAATTTTTCGCGAATATGGTATTTATGCGTATTCAGTTAACGTCTATAATATGATGCTTATTACCTACTGCATCTGGCTTTGCCTATACGTCATAATGGCGACAATAAAAAATGAACTGATTTTATTAATTAAATATTCAAATCAAGTACGGGCATTGGGCAGCCGATGTCGTTACTGGCTTTGCCATTCCAATTTAGCCTGTATGTCCATTAAAATAACGGCTATAATCTTATCTTATAATTTTATATTCTGGAGACATTTCGCAAGGGCACGGTTATAAAATATTTTGCATAGATATATTATATTTAATTTTTTTTTATTACATTTCGCAATGGCACGGTTATGAAATAATTTTGCATAGATATATTTAATTTTTATTTTATTATGTAATAGTATGGTTAACAATTCACAACCAATGTTACATCGGGCCTATATACTATTTTAAATAAATTTGGCAAGTTATTTTCAGTATTTTTAAAAATATGCTGCCATTTTTGGTTTATTGTTTTGTCCATAAACTCACTACAACCTTTTACTTTTGCAAAGATTTCATTTAATATTGTTATTTCAGAGTAAAGGTCGTCCATTTCAATATTCAATTATAGATTAATTTCATTTCTGTAAAATGAAACTAACTATAATAAATGAAACTATATATTTCTTCAACAGTATATAGTGCACAGACTTAAAATATAGCAATACTATATATTATAGTACGGTTGGCAACCCTAAGCTAGAAAGCAGTTCAAAAACACTATATGTTTTTGAACTGCCACATTTATATTTTTTTACATTTATAATATATGTTTTATATTTAAACAATTCTAATAAAAAAGCTGTAAAAACATTCCTGATATTTGATTTAAATTAGCTTATTTGAATTTTTTTTCTCTTAAATAATTATCTAATTATAATCCTTGATTATTTCAACTGTTTCAGTATATTACACAATAAACTGTAGCAATTGTTCGGATCAAAATAATATTTTAGTAATGCGATGAATTCATCTCTCGAATCGAATCATTGACCACAATGGACCGGTCTCAAATTTCGTTAACGGATTTTAATTGCCGACGTTGAATGAAAATTCATAACAAAGCTTAAAATTAATTAACCTGAATTGCTTCAACTTATACTTTCTACGTGAAAAAAAAGATAAGTAAAATATATAACAATAAAACTTCAGGAAACTCGAACATCCAACGAATATTGTAACGTAATTGAATCAGTATAGAAGCTACTTTTTATTTCAAGAAATTTAATTGCTTGAAGGAAAAGAATTTTTTTTAACTATTTATTAAAAACATTCAATTCCTATATTACTTTGTGCAAAAAAATCGTAAGCTGTGGATGAATTATCTTTCTCGTGTCTCAAATAGTAAATCATATTTCGAAATATATTTTTATTACAACATGCTTTTAATACAGAACGATTTAGCGAACAAACGACTATTGGCAACCGCATAAAAGCCATTTTGATACGACTATGCCAAATATTTTCTTCGCTGCCGAAGCTAAATCTCTATATATTCAACAGAAAGGAGTTGCCTATCGTTTCGTTCGAAAATAACTACTTATCAGTCTCGAATATTCCGCACTAAAAAAAAAAAGATAATCTTTCGTTATGAATCGTTGAATATACCGAAATATTTTCCAAGAAAAAACCTAAAAATTCGAATTCGAAAAATTTCCCCAGTTAGGAAGTGGTGTTGTTTCCTAGAAACAAACTCTCGTTTGCGGACGTGCTCGCTTTCGAAAACTTCGTCAATTATTTTTATTTTATGTAGTGGACGTGCAGCCGACATTAAAAGGGGTTCGTTTTTCGATTTTCGATTTACAGGAAGGCACAGGAAAAACGTGTTTTTCGATAAAACTCAGTGTATGTGTGTGCGAACGTGCTTTGCGAAATAAAGTTATCGTTCGTGTGTATGCAAAGTAACCGAGTTTTTATTTGAAAATTCGCGTTTTTATTTTCGGTTTATTTGACGGTTCTAGAAATGTCGATCAAATAAGATGAGTGTGGATAAACAGTTTTTTTTTTAATTTTCTTGGTTATTTGAATGAAAAATCGTTTCATTATCTTTGAAAACATGAAAAAAATTATTTTATTTAGATTTTTTATTATTTCAAAATCATTGTTTTATGGGAAAATATGGGTTTTTTTTCAAACTATATTTCTACTTACGATTATGAAATATACATGTATAATATATAGACTGTATTCTGTAATAAATAATTTATATCTCGAGTCTTTCTAGGACAAGTATACGATTGAAGAACTAATTATTGTGAAAGTTTTTTGCCATCCAGTTGAGCAATCAAAACTTTTCTAATCGAAACGCACTTGGTATCATCAATGTAAGTTCTATTATACTATTATACTATTTTTATCGTATATATTTATATATTTTTGTCAATAATAATTTCAATTTTCTACAGAATTCTTTGATACCCCCAGGCATCACGAAAAGTGAAACCATGTAATCTTTTGTATAAACTTATAATGTATCGTGTTTGCGTTCAGGTTTAGGTATTAAGTGTATAAGCTAAAATACATGAAAATACTTTTTAGAAGATATAACGAGAATTTAAACAAAAAAAAGAACCTTTATAGGCCACCCGTTGAAGTGTGAAAATTGCTGTATCAAGTAAAAATATAGACAAGTGACACGACAATTTATTGCAGATGGTTTATTAAAGATTTTGTGAAGACTTTTTTATTTTATTTGAAGCATTCGTTAAAGTTATCGAAAAATTACCATATTAAAATTAGTAATATTCTAATGATAGGACATTAAAATTTTGCAAATTCTGCTGAATATTATGAAGCGGCACCTATACCCTTTTCTCTCCATGAATACATTAAAACATTAATGAATAATTTAAACTGTTTAATCTCGAATATCACTTAGAACATCGCCGAGGACCGTGTCGACACAAATTACGAGATTTAATACTTTTAATGGGCTAGAGAACGAAAACAAAGCGACTTTAAATCAATTACGGCATGTTTTACTAGTTAATGACTAATAAATAACTGAAGCGTACATTTAATTTCTTAGGTTCGAGTGCTATCGAAATAGACAATTTAATGAACGTCCAAATTATCAATCTGAAGCGTAATTCGATGAAACTAATACTCTAAGGGAAATTTTCCCGTTTGAGATTTTCAATAAGCGAGCGAATATTTTTATTCTCGAATACGTCCTCCTTCCATTAAAGTCCTATGTATTATATATTTTTACAGTGATTTCAGCGATCGAACTTTTTAGGTGAAAAGTTCGATTTGTCAAATGTTATATTCAAATGTGGTAGTACACGACTGATTAATTAAAATTTATATTTCACTTAAGCGGCTACGGAAAACAAAAACGGAAAAGCTCGCTCACGCGATCGGCTGAAAGTTTATAATTTAATGAAAGCTCACGTTTTTGTAAAATCGACATCCATAATTATGAAAGAAATATTTCACGATAAAATTTTCGTATTATAATATTTATATGCATATTTAAAACAAAGACGATAACTCTATTGTAATCCATGTAAGTATTAAAAGTACATGATATCGAATCATCCTATATATTTCTATGATATATTAAAGATAAATATTATATACTATATTATTAAGAAATTAGTTTTCTGAGTAAAAGTATGAATTTTGAGTATTGATACGAATTTTATATCTTTTTAAATAACTAGATGATACTTGGAGTTGGATTTCTAATCATAGAGATATCTTCAACCTGACATCTAAGGTTACCGAGATCACGATACAACCATGATAAATGACCTGCCATGAGATAATCTCAACATTTTCCTAAGGACGTTGAAGGGCGAAAGATGACGCAAGATTTCTTCAAAGGATTACGAAATGCCACGTTTACCTACGTTTGCATAGAACTGAAGAAATATTTGAAAAATGAAACGCGTCCACTTACAAATTCATATTGGAAATGTGCGGAAACTTTGAAAAAGCACGTTTTACATGAACAAAAGACGGACATAAGTTGAAATACGAACGAGCAGATGTCTTTTACGATCCATTTAAAATTGACGTATTCGAAAGTTTGCGCGGAGAGCTTCGAGCAAAATTTATTGTTAACGAAATTTGTGATTCAGCAGTGATGTTGTATTATATTTTACAGGAATGTCACTTAAATGGTTTAAGATGAGTGAATCGGAACGAAATTTTGTATAACGACTAAAATGTATCATATTTATCAAATATTATAAAATTAAAACTTAGTTTATTCGTATGATAATTTAATTTAAAAATATTAGGCTTCTTGACGAGATTGTTTCTTGATGTAATGTGATCTTATAAACTCTCTCCTGTGTTTTTTTTTCGAACTAGAATAAAAAACTTTCAATTTGGAATAGTGGTTTATGTTCGTTCACTTTGGGAACGCGAAAAAAAGAGTAAAAAATGATCAAACGAATACGTGTTTGCGTTTTCAAAGGATTTTAGTAGGATTTAAGATTTTTTCTCTGTAAGAGATGTATTCTGGCAAATACTTTTTTGATTTTTCTACTATTTATATCCAATAAAAACGTGTTCAACAATATTTTACAAATTGAAGAATTTCCATAAACAAAGAAGTGAAGCATTCATACAGAAATTAATTTAAAAAAGTTATATTGCTATGAATTTTTGTCGCTTGATTTCTTCGTATTCACAACGAGCAAATAAAAAAAGAAAACTCAAGAAAAAACGAATTCTTTTTTCGCGAAAAGAATAAAATTCCGGCTGCAAAATTAATTAAAGCCTTTCAAATGATTTAATTTAAGTTCAAAAAGAGAAAGTGAGTCGAAATTATAATGGAATTCTCTGGGCGAAATCGCTCCGATAAATAAACAAACGTTACACGAAGTTCGCAGTCGCCACATAATTACAGAACAATATTGTGGCAAAATTTAAATTCGTCCTCAGCTCGCGAAAGAAAATCGAATTCTTGTGCCAAATTGATTCGATGAGGACATTTCGTGAGGACTTTGTGCGTATATATATTTGTCTTTTGTTCGGAAAATCGTGTGTAAATTTGGTTAAAGTTTTTCCTTTCGGTGGTCGCTTTCGTTCGCGCTTTTCCGATGTCAATATATTTTTCATATGTTGTATATATAATATTTTTCTCGTTTGCTATCAAAGCACGTTTTTATTGTCTTGCGGTGCTTTTTTGATTTGTTTTTCTTCACTGTCATCATAACTCTGATGGTCTACCAAGTGCGGAGAAATATTTTGTAGACTTTTTGACGTAACGAGTTTTTTTTTCATTCTGTACTCTTACGAAAATTCTAAAAATTTCATAAATAATATGTAAAATACATTGTTTCAATTGAAAACATTTTTTTGACCAATTACATTCTTAATTGACCACACGCAGTAAATTTTCTTAGTAATGAGATATATTAGTATCGTTCGGTTGTAAGACATTTATAAATGTGGCTCGTAAATTGTTTCCCTCGTGGTCTTATACATAAAAAGCATAGCATATAAATGAATTTACCATAGGTATCAAATATCGAGATCGAATGGAACAAGCGAAACGAAACTTTTATTTAGTATAATAGAACCTCATTGGTGTAGATGGTTGTGGAAATGTATTTATTTATAGTCTAGGATCTTCAATTTCGCAGAACTCGTATATGAAAAATGATTTGTATGTCACGAAGAAATTTAGATTTACACAATAGTGTTTGTGTAATATATTCATGATATTATATATGAATAATTGTAAAATATCAAAAAATAGTTTTTTCGAAATTACGTCGATTCAATTTTATTGAAATATTCATGTCAAATAATCAAAACATAGATATTGTTATATTATCATTCGAATATTTTGAAAAATTGTAAAAATATTTCAACGAAATAATCGTTATTTGAAATAAATTTCACTTATGAAATTTGAAAAAAAAGTCGAACTGTTATGTCAATAAAATTTTGTCACATTGACAAAATTCAATATGATGTATTTTTACAGAAAAATGAAACAAAAATTTCACATGAAAATTTCGATAAGACCATTTATCGAGGTTTAGAATAAAAATATGGACAATTTTTTGATTAGTTAAGAAATAAAAATATAAATAGAAAAAGTGAAATCAGGCTCGAATCATTCAAAATGAAAACATACGACATCTATGCAGAGAAATTGAAAATATTTGAGTGATTGCAAAGTAATCGAAAATGTGGCGCAATTCACCTTTCTCAAGAATCAATATTATTAAGTCGGTACTTTACTAGTAAGGAAAAATAACTTTTCATTTTAAAAATATACATATAATATAAGAATTCGATTAATTTTTGTTCAATTCGTTCTCTTCAATAAATTTAACAGTAAAATTATTTCAATAAACCTTATAAAAATTGAATCAATGATTTTAGATGATATTCTACGTTAAAAACGAACGAAATATCAATTTTAAATAAATTTTTAGTAACAAATGAAAGAATTGTTTTGTGAATTATTTAAGTAGCTAAGAATGTGATACAACATACGGTTTCTTAAATTATTATCTTTTTATATATAAGAAACTAATTAAATTTTTATAAATTCTAAAATATTATCTTTTTATTTTTAATTTTAGTAAATTCTATAGGTTCAGTGAAAATCATAAAATCGAAATCAAATAGTAGTAACATGAAAAATATAACAATCAGAGGTAAAATAAAAATGCTACAAAAACAGTGCAATATCAGCGCTCACACGCTAAAGAAAGCCACGCTCAAGCAAAATGAAAGTTAACGGTGTTCCACTTATCGCATATAAAATGTGAAAAAATTGTTTACCTGTCACCAGCTCCGATAGCCGTGATCGTCTAGTGGTTAGGACCCTACGTTGTGGCCGTAGTAACCCAGGTTCGAATCCTGGTCACGGCAGTGTTAACACTGTCACGGAGGAGCTTTTTGCTTTTCTCTGTCTTGTATACTTTTGCATTTCCCAGTCCGTAACCTTAAATGTCGACAAAGCAGTTGAATGTTTGTTTTTTTTTTACAAAAACAGACATTGGTGCCCTCTACAATTATCAAATGAGGTTAATCAAAACGAATGATAAGATAATAAATCGTATCCTTATCTATACAATTTTTCCTTTTAACGAATCTGCGGTGTAGACAGGATTATAAAATTTTAACGATTCAAATGTTATTTAATATTTATTTTCATTCTTAAATCTTAAATAAATAGCCACAGAAATTTCAAAATTTTTACCCAATTGCGTGTGGAATTTCTCGCCATGATTAATCGAGTCTAAAATAATATCAAGGACAAGGTGCCCATACTCGAGAGCACAGATCACATCCAACGAACGAGCTAGCAGATAACTATGCCTGCTACGAGGTAGTCATGGCCGCGGACAAGACGCAAGATGTTTTACCGCAACCCGTAACATCGGCCGAGTTTGCTGGTATGCAACAGACGACGTAGTTACTGAGCGAGTCGCTCAGGTTAGCCTGCAGATGAACGCGCGGCTCGCGGTAACTTTGGCCACGTGCTCTACACGTTTCATTGGATAAGATGGCGAGGACGTCGACACATTCATGACAGAGGTAGCACACTACATGTGGGCCACGTGAGTCAGCGAGGACGCAGTCTGCGACCGCCTCGGCGTATTATTGAAAGGGCGGGTGCTGTCATGGTGGCCGCCTGCCAGGGGAGGGCTGGAGCTACCCCCAAACAAGAAAACTGAAATCGAGGCCCATGGTGGACTCCGCAACTCCTTTCAGAACAAAGAAGCAACGATCTCGTCTAGGGAGACGGAAGGCGATGTCGACTGGAATGCCGACATCAGCAGAACGAGAACAAACCCAGAGGGAGCGGCCTCCAGCGTATGGAGCACCGTCGGAGCTAGCCGATGAATGACCAGCATCTGCCAGCACAAGTGGACCAGGAGGGTCCCCGAAGCCGCAGCGGAGAAAACGGCCATCTAGGAGTTGCTAACCCACTGACGAGGGCGTTCCAGTGGGTTAGGGGGAAGAGTGTAACGCGATGCTCTCCCGACTGGCACCCCTGACGGCGTTCACCCCTATCGTGGGTTGTCACCCTGCAACAGCCACCACCCCGCACCCCTGTGCACATACATTCATTCCCGTTCGTGACGTCGTGGACAGTAGTCATCTGTGCAAACCCACCCCCAATCTTTGGGTGCCGACATGCATTTTTTTGTGTGCGTTCGTAACAAAACTTGAATCAAACCAAGAAAATTCAATAAAAATATTTTAGTTACAAAAATTAGGCAAGATAGATAGATAGTAGATCGAAATAAAATTTGAGTTAGATTTTTGATGAATTGATTTCGCGTTATCTCTCGACAAAGTTTCGTGATCGGAAGAAAATTCGAGGATTTTCTTTGTCAACAAAATTTTTTTTGTGTTAAAACCGTATGTCTGTGTTTCATTGATTTTTGGGTAGTCTCGTTCGATGAGATGCGAGAGCAGCGGAAATCGACGGATAAAAGCGCGACAAAATTAGTGAGTCGGTTCTTTTAAATCCTTTTGTCTTTAAAGGTTGCCAAGGGGATCGCTTTAATGAATTAAGATAAGAGATTTATTACCGTTTTTGATGCATCGAAATCTTGTATGTGTTACCTTTCCGTTCAAAAAAAATTATCCGTGCTCAATAATTAAATGCGCGGCGCACACTTCTCAAATATTTACTGTGATTCGATCGAGTAATAGAGATAAATTTTTTGCAATAGTAATTAGCGATTATTAGCATGTTGCAGTTTTCTCCCGTTTGATTTTAAAAAAAAAGAATATTTACATATTATCTGTTTTAAAAATTTATCAAAACACAACGATATTTTTACTTTGAAGTCTGGAAAGAACCTGAAAGCGTCTGTTAGTAAATTATCATAATCCAGATTTGGTTGTCATTTCGAGAACTTTAAGATCATTTCAATAATTTTAAATTTATAAATTTTTATCAAAGCATATTTGTTTTTGATTTGATAATATAATATTTATTGCAACAGGAAGAGTGCTTTTAAAAAAAATGTTTCTTGTAAAAGATTCGATTTTTTTTTAATGCTATATGCATGTAACAATTGTAGAATTATATTCGTTAATCTATGTTTTTTTTATGAACATCTTTTGTTCTTTTTAGATTATATTGTTTTATTTACAAAGTATTTTTAAAATATATACAAAGATGTCTCATTTTCAGTAAATACATAATTATTTTTCGTATTTTTCCACAAACATTAATTGAAATAGATTACACATATAGCAATGATAAAGTTTTATTTCTTATCTAAAATTTCTTTTAAATGCAATTAATAATTCATTTAAAATTTTCAACATTCAATACATGGAATGAAATATAAATTTATATAATATTTGAAATTTAAATTTTCAAAATTATTATTAACATCAGTATGTTGAGGATTTTTTCAAATGAAACAATGGTTTCGTGTTTATATATATTTTTTTATAAATAGTTTACAAATTGATAATTTATAATACAAGAATATGTAGCAGGATGGATAAACAATAAAGCTAAAAAATGTACGAGATATGCATAAAATAACTTACATTAAATAATATTTAAAATTGCTACTTTATTTCACCTTTTGTGTATTAGAAATAGCCAAAATACACAAGATTCATCAATTAAACACCAAAAGACAAAAAATAAATATCTATATAATAAATATGTTGTAATTTTCTTAAAATCATATTACCTATCCAAGAAGAAGTATTATAGTTTGGAAAGTACTAAAAATGCATTTGTATTTGTAATTTTGACTAGAATGCCAAAAAGACATTTTAGTAAGAACTATCAAAAATGTCAATTATATTTTCATTTCTCCTAAAATTTTATTGTATTGATTGTAGTATATAAAAATACGAATACATCTTCTATTTTATATCAAGTAAGAAATCAAGCAGGAGGTATAAATATCACGTGTATTTGTTAAGATAAATAATAAATAAGCCCAATACTCTATAAACTAAATTATCATGTAGTTACGAATGCTCTAATTACAAATAAATCTCAAGTACATGGTAAAAATCTTATTGCTTACACGAAATATAGAGATAGAATATTATATTTTGGATAAATTATAATTCATAATCAGTATAATGCTGATTACATTATATGTTTTAAACCATATTTAAATGGTATTCAAATACATAGAATAATATATAGGTTATAATTCGATTTCAATGTGAAAAGTGCAAGATTGAAACATTGAAAACATAAACATAATTAAGGAATTACGTATTTCAAAAGATCAATGGTCAAATTTCAAAAAATGTACCCATTAATTATTAAAAACTATCATGTACAACCATACGGTTTTATGATGAATTTATCATTTTAAAAAAGTACAAAAATGTATAATAATATCAAAGACAAATTACTATTCAATTTCATAAAGGCGTTGGGCAGTGATACAGTTTCCATTTTAAAATTTCTATTGGATTCCTAAATTTATTATGTACCTTTTATGAAATGACTTTACATTACTTTTATGAGAATTCACTTTCACTTACAATCAATAAATAATATGATGTGAATATTTTAAATTTTAATTACTTTATAATAATAATGATTTTTGTTTTAGAGTCCAGAATGGCAAAACCTAAATTACATTCCAATTTTTACAAGCATCGATGTTCAAACTTTCATGTAAAAATGCTTTATCTATACTCAATATTAATTTTCTAAAACAGTAACATGCCATGCATTGCTTACTAGTAATTGTCCTTTCAACACACATCAATTGTATCAAAGCCTAAAAATGTTTATTCAACAATCGTGACCATTAGAGTTATAGCCTACACATAGACACAAATATAATAATGAGTATATTTAAATACTATATGCCATAACAATGATGATTTCACATCATATAATACAAGTTATTTTTTCATTAAGTATACAATACAATAAATTATATTTCCAAGAGAGATTTTAAAATAATAAGCTTGTCAAGTGATGTAAAATACTTTCATAGACCACAATTTGACAAAATCGAGGAACACAAACATTCATAATCTTAAAATCAAACAATGAAACAGAGCTAGTATATTTCATAAATTTTAAAGCAAATGCAATAATATGGAACATCATCGTGATGTATTACACTTAAATCTAAATTAAATTTATGTGAATATTAAAATCTTAATACTCCCAATGGGTTGCTTGTTCGATGGTTCTATCTCCGAGTTTGAAATTTCCATTTTTGGTTGCAGCTAAATATTCTCCAGTGACGGCTTTGATGGCAATCCTAGTTGGTTCACGCAATTCTAAGTGAAAACCAGCTGGATTATCAGCATCACAAGTTACACCTTCGCCATCAACATGCCAATACTTTCCATTTTGTCCTGAAAATAAATTACAGATTTATATTATTTTTTTCATACATAAAAAAAAAATCATATTCATCGCATATAAAAATACAAACCTTTGAAATATACGATTCCTTTCCGCCCCCTTTCTACCTGGATAGTTTCATAAGTAGCCTTATTACATTCGAGTTTAGGACTGGACGAAGATTTGAACCCAACGAATCCTTGTTCACATTTCAACACCAATATTGGCCTAAAAATTTGAAATAACTTAATTTCATAATAATAATAATAATTTTATTCAAAATCATACAACCCCAATAACATACCTATTGATCAAATAGAAGTAATATTTGCAATTCTCATCGACAGCATCAGAATTCGCATAAAGATGACCAGAGCGTTTCGTGGTAATGTATTTACCATTATTAGCGCGGAACGACACCGAACCATCGCCCTGCCACTCCAAATCGAACAAAGCATTAGAAGACCTAAAACGACGACATTGTTTAAACGAATTCTAAACGTCCCATAATATATGTATGTTTGTTACAATTTGTGTGTCCACCTCATTTGTGTTTGAGTGCCCACCCTTGTATCAAATTGAACTTCGAGAGTTTGTTTTGAACACTTTTTCACAACTCAAGCTAACCCAACCTAACCCAACTTATGATGTACTAACAATACTTATGACGTATGTTTTTAGTTTAGATGCTATTTGCAGTGCTTAGACCTGTTTCCTAAATTTCATTTTTTCGTATACTAACGCGAATCAGAACGTGTATAAACAAACTGATTTGCTTATGAACATGCTAGTTCATATGTAGATAAAATTTGACAGTTGACATTCAAACTAAAATCAATAGTTTATGTATACTCAAACTAGTATGAATATCATCATCATCGATGTCGACCCGTTTTTTGCCCACTGCAAGACAAGGTCTCCCATTAAATATTGGGGGTCTATGTTATATACCTTATCTGAGAGCCAACCTCATATCGAAGTATAAATATAAACAAACTTAAGTGGACACTTGAACTGTAACATATATATGTGACAGTTCAAGCGTAAACTTTTGTTTGTTTACACCCGTACTAGTTTGGATATACCCAAACTATCGATTTTTAGGATGAATGTCAACTGTCAAATTTTACCTACATATAATTGCGTCTAAACTAAAAACATACGTCACAAGTATCATGCTTGGGTTAGGTTGAGTTAGTGTTATAGTTTGAGTTGTGAAAATGTGCTCAAAATCAACTCTCAAAGTTCAAACTGACACGACGTGTAGACACTACGCGTATTTCTCGATCATTTTTTGACATACCAATTTGCACCTTATTGATGTTTAGCATAAGAGCGTTATCTAAGTGCAAACAACTTAAATATTATCACACTAACAATCCGACTAGAGCTATTTTGAAGGTGTATAAACAGACTAGTTTGTTCATACATAAACGATGTGGACACTCGAACTGAAACATATATAAAAAAGAAGCGTACTTCTTGTCTCCAGAAGCCTGAATTCCTCCACCGGTCTCGAGTGTCCAATAGCGGTCTTGCATGGTACGCACGTACCAACGGCGAGTGCACCAATCGAATTCCAACTGGAACGTCTCGTGATCGGAGATTTCATCTTGGTTTGCAGTCACGTCAACGCCTGAAAACGACAAAAAAACGCACATAAGCAACGTAACAATGTAGCCGAACGGAAGCGATAATCGGATAGACGTTAAAAATGGGCGGACCGGTTGATGTTTGCTGATCCGGCGGTCGCGCTCTGTTTCTTGCAAATAATGAGAGATGATCTTCAAGTATCAGATCAGCCGGCTTCGGACGTGGCGAGGATATTAGCCTCCATGCCAAGCCGGCTGAAACCGTTTTCACGAAATCGAATTTTTATCGCGATTTCGAGTGACTGCTGTGAGTGATAAGAATCTCGCGGTTGAAGATCGATTCGGGTCCTCGTTTTCGGAACTCGTTTGCACGTGATCCTTTGAATATAGGTTTCAACGGGATCGTCCCGGTTCGAAGATTGGTCTTGGAATTCGTCGGTTTTGTAACGGGATTTTTTTTTTAATCATGAAAAGACTCAAAAATATTGTGCCGATTGTGAAAAATAAGAATCATTAGCGCACTGATTAATTGCACCAATGTAAATTGTCATTGTCAGGATTGTCTAATTTTTGTCTTGTTTTAAAAAATATAAATAATGATATTATATTTTTAAACGAAAAAATATTTGGTCAGGGTTTAAATAGTTTTTCGGATCAGTATTAACTAGTAGTTAGTTAATCAACTTAAAGTGTGGGAACTAGCATTGTAAGCATAAATTAAAAATTGAAGCACATGTATACATTTACGAAATAAAAATCACAGATAAAGACATGATGCAAAAAGTGCGAAACTATAAAAGCAAAATAAATATCCATTGCACTTTTGAACTAAGCATCATTTCATCAATAGAAAATAATGAAAGAATTCGAATAATTGAAACGAAAAATATCGCATGAAACCAAAATATGGATTTTTTTCTATAGTTCTATTCTTATTAGAAAAATTCGTAAAAATATTTTGCCAATTCTGATTAAGTTTATTTTAAACGATTTGAAAGTTATTTTGAGTGATAAATTCGTTAATAAATATATGATATTGGAAAAAATATGGTTAGACAAATATATTTTATTGGTAGTGTATACACATAATATCAATCAGCGAACTAATACATTTGCGAAATTGAACACTATGTATGTTATTTAATAAAGCCCCAAAAAAAGCGTGTTTCGTCAAAATAGGGTGACTCCCAATAATGCAAAAAAGTTGCCGCCCGTCTGTGCTGTTAAAAACATTGACAACGTATACTGACAGACCGTTCAATACAAACGATCAATATTATTACTTTAAATTAAAATACCGAAAAAAATTCATCTTTTTAGAAACACGCTGACGTGTGCGCAAACAATAAAAGATGGCGAATAATAGGAAATCGTACACCACTGAGGCCAAGTCCAAGAGCAAGAGCGACATGCTCCGACGACGATGGTCCATTTCCGAGGTCGTCGTTCCGTTTCGCAGAAAGGCGAACTCGTCTCGTGGATATATGCGAATTTTCGCGAGATGCCGAAACTAATTCGCGTCGTTTGCCGCGATCGCGTGCACTGCGATCTCATTACCGCGCTCGGTTACATGAGCGCAATGAGAAGCGGCTAATTAAGCGCCGATTGAAGAGTGCGGGTCGTCGACCGCGTTGAAAATTGTTTTTTATCGATATTTTGCAGTTTAACTGTACTATCGACGAGCCGAACGACGGATCTTCTGTTTTTAACGGATTCTCTCGACGCTTCCGCTAGACGAGCCACAATGAACGAGCACAAACCATCGATGCATATGAGAACGCGATTCGAATTCATCAATATCGATTGTACAAAGCGATCGTCTTAAATAAGAGTCCAGTGTTTTCCAACGTGCAAACAGGAGGAAATTTAAATGTGTGGGGGGGGGGCAATGCGTAAATCATTAATATTTGTTACATTATTGTCGAAAAACGCATTTTTGAAAAAAAATTATATTGTTTTCGAGAATATGATCGCGGCACCGTTATGACGCTAAAATCAGTTGATGGTCGAGCATTTGTGAGATATTTGACTAAAAAAAAAGAATCTAAGTAACAATAAAGAAAATTATTAGTTTTATGGTGATATAGTTCGATTGACTAACAATAAGACATTTGAAAAAAATTTTTTGCCTGCGACGCCTTTTTTGCCTTGCTTCTACAATCGTTTATTGTAGAAATATTAATAAATTAATCAAAGAAAAAAATAATATTAGTAGAAATTAAGTGAATTGATAGTTCTTGGTGATACAATTTAATAGAGTAATTGATTGATTGTGTATATGTCCATTTTTATTTGAAGTAATTCATTTTTTTCAGAATTTTTTAAAGAAATAAAAATTTGATAGAAGGGGACGTAGATATTTTTTTAAATCATCGAAGTAGGACATGGAACAAATAAGATTGGGAAACACTGAATAAGACCAAAATCGAACGCACCGACCTGATTAAACACAGAAAACTAAAGGACAATTCAAAGAACGCAAAAGAAAAAGCCAATCAGAAACCAAACATATGGCCGTCGCAAAACTTTCCAATCAGTCTTATATTAGAAATTTATTCATCATTATTACAGAGAGTTGACCGTCATCAATCACAAGACCGATTTTGAATCCGAATACGAAATCCCCGCGGGTTCGACCCAAACAAGAAACGCCCGTTCAAATTGCACGCGTCAAACCCCGGATGATTGAAGACGTTAAGCGATCGGCCCGATGCGAAAACGGTCCATCGATGGACACGGATTTATGGTTGCAGTCTGCAAATTCGCAGACGCGGACGATTTTAAATATACGACGATGACTAATTCCGGCGGCGTTCCTCGCGCGTTCGTCGAGAATAACTTTTATATAGGCGTGAATTCGAATCGCGTTTTAATATGCTCCGATGATGGCGTTTGCAGAATCATCGGAGCGGAGGAAATCGAAATACGACGGATGAATCGAAACGGCTTTGGCATCCGGTTTTTTGCCGGCTGAAATTCGCGTCACATGCGTGCAACCTTCGGAATCGATAAAGCGATTTCGTTTTGTAAGGAAGCATACGGTGAGGTGAAATTATGGACGTTTTCATGTTGAATTTTAAGATTAGTTTTGAAATGTTTAATTTTTTGCTGTAAAATTGAATTTCATTGTAACTTAACCATTTGTGTACCAGAGTTCCGTGGAGGAACCGCTACTTCATTGTTTTTTTTATCGAGTATTCCAGTGGTTCCATTTCGACACCACTTCGATTTTAGCGTAATCAGAGACATTTAGCGTTCGTTGGAAATTTTTATTGCTGGCAAAAAGTGGTGAAATGGCGGTTCTTTCACGGCACCACTGGGACACAAAGGGTTAAGCCAAAAAAAAATCAATCGGATTTCCAGACAGACAGGAAGACGAAGAAGCCGAGCTGTTTGTATCATATGAACTTCTTTAAAAACCAAACTATGTATAATAATAAAACATATCAAAATAATGAACTTTTTCATATGCACATTTCATTTACACAAAAACCATCGTATATAATCGTCGTTGAAAGCAACAGTTAATTACAACCTATTGTTTTAAATAAAACTACCTGAGGCAATTTAAAAAATAAGCACCATCACTTTCCCAAATACATCAATCATCAATTAATCATCCAAGATTTCTCGACACACGTATTGACGTGTGTCGATTGCCGCACACAACCAACCATCCCGATAATCAATAATACATACCCTGTTTGACTGATACATATCTCGAGTTGAGAGCAGCGATGAAAGAGGCTTGCGGAAGCGAGTCCTCCAGGGAGAACAGTTCATCTTTGGTGACCGTTTGAGAACGAGTTTTGAGCACGGCCTTCGAGCCGATCGGAGACAGATATGCGCCGCCGGAGTCTCGCAGGGCCAACTAAAGGAATGGTGAAAAAATTAAAATTAAAAAGAAATTGCATCGTTTTGTAATGCGAGAAGTCGCGACGACGATAAGAGGAGCCGTTTCTTTCGGAACAGTTCCCGTTATGTTCGGTGATGCAGTTCGAATGTGCATTCTTTCGTTGCGATTATATTGATTTTTTATTGCGCACGGTGGTGTAGTGATAAAAAAAATTGGCGGAGCGCGATATATTTCTAATTGTAAGGTAAAAGAAAAAAAATGTGCAAAAAATCATATGTTCTAATTGTAAGACTAAACTGCAACGAAAAAGCTAATAGAACTGACGAGGGTTGAAAATTTTCAAGTTCGAAATTTCGGTTATCATTCCTAAATACACAATGTTTTTGATTTTTTTCTCCAATTTCCGAATTTTTTTGTAAAAATAAGTGTCAAATTTGAGCTTAATGAATGAACGAGGGCATGTACTCCACACTTGACCGCTCCCTTCTCTCCTCGGTCAATTCGTATGGTACCCGTTTGTCCATTTTGTTTACCTTCTTTCTGTATTACATCCAGATATCTTGAAATACTTGATTTTGAAGCTTTGCGGTCTAATACCAAATTCAGAATATTTTTTCAAAACGTAAAATTTTTACACTGGAGCGGCGCTCCACCTCGAAATAAAGTAGTGGAGCGGCGCTCCAGTGCGTTCCTGCCCCACTACACCACTAATTGCGCATTAATTCAACACTCGAAATGATACCCAAAAAAAAAAATCGTATCTAAAGAATCTTCATCGAATAGTGATATGATATGAATATTTTCATTGATAACACTCCAAAAAAATCTAATAGTAAATGTCCAAATCTATAGAATAAACAAATCCTTACCTGTCCTGAGTGGTATTCTGCGCTGAAGAGGCACTCGCTGCCGCACCGTTCAGCCAATTTTCCTCCGCTCGTCAAATATTTATTGTTACAAGTATGGAGTGCATATTTACCACCTTCATCTTGACGGAATTCTAAGGTAAATAGGGTGTCTTCGCCCCATGGCACGTTCGCGTCCACATGGATCTCGTCCAAGGATTCGGATAAGTGGGCGAAACGTTTGCGGCCCACTGATCTCAGGTTTACCTGTAAATTTTGAATAATCAAATCAATTATCATGCTATACTATAAAGAAAAGTTTCCTATTTTGTTCTAACTGTATTGAAGATTCGGATCACAGGAGTTTATTTACGCATAAAATTTTTAGAATGTTGCGAATCAGCCGAGCGAGACAGAATTTAATCTTAAATTCAAATGTGCGTCTAAATACATATTTTAATATTTAATTAGTGCTCTTGTCTAGCAAATATATATATAAAAAGCATTATTATAAAACATTCGAGTGATTTATTGTTCGATGAAATTGGGTTTATGGTGATTATACCGAGAGAAATTCGTTAAAAGTAGCATCACATAAATAATTCAGTAAATAAACGAGCACTCGTCGAAGACACCCAACATATAGTTAACGTTCCGCCTCAGTTAGTCAAACTAAAAATTTGCAATTCTGAATTTTTAAACACATTTTATAACCCGTCAAATTAGTTATACTAGACACCACTTTTAACAAAATAATAAATTACGTAAAAAAAAAATAATATAACAACCTGAGGACGAGCTGCGAGATGCACATGCCAGAATTCGGCCTCTCCTGGAGCTTTAGCCGTGCAAGTCAGCTTATCCGAACTCGAACCCAAGAAGTAACCTCGTGTGACATTTCGAAGTGCCCAACGACCAGTTCCATCTTCAGCGACGCTGAAAAAAATACATAATCACCGGTCAAACATTTGATTTCTAACGTCGACGTGATAAATGTCTTCGGAAGAGCGGCAAAAAATCGCATTTTCGATATATGGGACGCGAACGTTCGCTCCGATCGAAAGGTGCCCAGTCATTCTGAAAAGTAGACTTTGATGGCGACTAAAAGTTCTCATCTGATGTCTAATGTGTTCGACTTTAAGCATAATACATACTTGCGTGGTTCGCGTCCGGTCTTTTCAATGCGAGTACCGTTTACCGAAGTGAGAGTGAACCATTTGAACAGAAACTAGACACAATCGTTGCTTTCTATGTACATTCGAAAAATAAACGAAACCAAAATGAGTCAAGGTCAATTGTGTTTGGAAGAGACGTTTTTGATATTTGATTTCGCTTGTGTGTTGTTAAAAAATATTTTGGAACAGAATCTTGAATAAATGTTGTTTGTTTGAATAATAAACAACCATTGTGCTAATTAGAATTGAAAGTAATGAGTATCGCGAATAGTCGCCAATTAACTAATTTGTATTCTCGTGATCTTTATTTTATAGCCGTCAATAAAATGTTTACATTTAAAGAAGAATCAAACGTTAATAAGAATTTTATAACGCGGCAGCTTTGACTTTCTACCGACCTCATTGTGGACAAAGTTCACATGGTTTTTGCAGTTCCCATACATTTTCGAGTAATTGAAACATTACAACGCCACGAATTCTAAAAACTTATCACGCACCATCTTACATTTACGACCTCTGCAGCGATATAATTACAATTCAAGATGTCTATTTCCTACTACGGCACTAATCCAATGTAATTATGCGTAATGTCTGCCGAACAATCCCATACGAGTCGGATGCACAATAAATATTTGAAATGCGAATTACGCCCACCATGAAAAACCCATGAAATATGCATGCGACAAAATTAAGCACCCTTCATATCCGAAGCTAGACGCGTGCATTCAAATTAAAATATGATAAGGCTGACCCTCTCGTATGTCTGCCGGATGCAGGCTACGTTTTATGCAAATTGTACACAAAAGATTAAACATTTTCAATACAAACAATATTATGAGATGCCGACATGAAAACGAATGATTGATGCGAGAGGATAATGTGAGAGAGTTCGCGTAAATGAAAAGCATAAGTCAAAAAGTGACCGGTGTAAATGTGAGAATTGTTTTTTTATGTATAGAACTTGATTGTGTAATTAGCTGAAAATCGGATGATTTCGCACAACTTCGATGCGGAAAAAATAAATTATACCGACCGCTGCGGAACAATACAAATATAATATACCTTCGCATAAAGTGTTGATTCAGTGCTAATTATTAATTATTCTTCAAAAGATCAATTAAACATTTTAAGCATGTATGAGTCTGCTATATGTATGAACGTTTGTGCTAAGCTATGGGAAATTTCACTATTTTTTCCCTACATAAAGAAAAAAAAGCTTAATTCTCATTGTTATCCGAAAATGAAATATGCGTGCATAAATTCACATATCGTTCATAATAAATTTAACCCATGGACATAAATCAAAAAAAAATCTAATTCGAGAATTAAAATTGAAAATGGCGATTTCCGGCGAGGGTGAAAGTTGCGAGTTTAAAACTCAACGTACATACACCTTTTATTTACGATGTGCGTTTCGGGGGCAAATCGTGCGATTTATATTCCAAAATCGACTGTTTTCCCGAGCATGCGCAATAATATCGTAAAATGGTGGGGAACGGTCGTTTTAGCAAGTTCCCCTAGGGATTCAAAATTACCAGAGGGTGCTACGCCCCCATTGGAGCGCTAACTGGGTTGCTGGCTTTTGTACCTGGTGCAAATTCACCCCTCACCCGCTCTGTAACAATAATTATTCCAAGGTACGCGCCGTGCACAAGTAGACGGTTTTTCGACGTTATTCTTGTGAAAATATACATATTTAAAAAAAATCTAATGAGATTCTCATAAGAGGTGAATAATGAGGTGCTAAATTTGAAATTCATGTAAAAATTCAATCAAGTACCTGACGGCATTTAAACACGATCAAAAATTTTGTTGTTTTTATTTTCAAAGTATTCATACATATCAATTGAGGGGCTCGGCAGTAAATAGTGCTATGTGCCAAAATTATAAAATTGAGTTTTTTTGGGATTCTTTTTTATTTACTACAAAAATTAGTATTTTACTACAGAAATTACTATGTCAGATTATTCCTAGTTTTATTTGCATCTAAATGCATATAAACTGTTTTTCTTTATCTCCAAAAGTGACAAATGTCGTTTACACTACTGGCGAGCCCCTCGATAAATATTATTAGATAAAATTTTTTCTAGTAAAAAAATATAATATGCTTACATATCAATCTGATCCATACGTGACGAAATTACATACTATCAAACAACATGATTTATATCAATCTGATGGCAACACGTCCAACCGTAAATAGACTCATAAATCATACGACACAAAACGGTACAAGAACGCGTAACATTTCAACACAAAAAAGTATGCATTCCTCTGGTTATATGAAAGTACCTCTTTTTCTAATCAGGCATCGGAGAATGAAAAAAAATGCATGCATTATCCACGAGAACTATTCAAAGCACCGAACCGCAATGCATTGAAGTGCATTTCTATTCTGTGTTCTCCCTTTCATTTCTGGCATTACAAGTGCACGTAGAGGGGTGCAAATGTCGGACGCAAACACCCCCCCCCAAATGACAAACTGAACGGGGAGTTGGACCAGGGTCATCAACTGTTATGATTTGCTTTAGTTATTTTTTATTTAAAAAAAAAAACACATGTTAAATAGAGCACCATTCAAATTTCAATTATTTTATTCATTCATCGTATATAAAATACACGCACGATGAAAAATTAATCGCTTCTTTCATCGGAAAAAAATAATTGTACATTTATTTTTTCACATGACTGATTTTAAAATAAATAGAATATATTTTAAATTTAATTAATTACATATTGAGTATAAAAACGTTATTTTATTATAATAAAAGAGGGGTAACCCTAGTTTGAACTTCAGAGGAAGCGACCCTGAACGCGAGGGGTCGACAACGAGAGACCTTCACTCCAACCTTGACTAAATCATAATAATCAGATAAAATAGTTCAAAATACCGACGATCCCGAGTCGAAGATAGAGCAACAATTTGTCGGCACGAGAGTAAATCAAAGCATAATCCGGGGACAATATTGTACATTTCAATCTTCTCGAAATGTAGTTGTTGAGGGCTTAAAATAGCGGAAATTGACATGGAGGGAAGTTTCTGACGAGAGGGAGCCGAAATCAGACATGCGATGTAGAAAAATTAAAGGGGGCATGTCGGAGTAGACGAGGAATTCAAGGGCACGTCATCTTATTGTTAGTTCGGCTGGAATGCTTGCATGGATCAATAATTGTTGTTTCTTGGATTATTTTCTAATTTTAAATTTTAGTATGGGAAATAATCGACTATTTACCTGATTTGGAATTTGCTTCCAGCGTCCTTTTCGTCACTCTCGCACGTGACGTTTCCAAACGAATCCACAGCCAAATATTTATCCAAGTGGGAGCGCAAATAGATTATACCTGAAAAAAAGAAAACATTAAAAAAGGCGTTAACTTTCAACAGAATTCATGTTGAGCAGCTACATAATTTAATTTAACAGCATGATTGAACCAAATTTTATGAAGTGCGTTCGTGACAACATCCTTAAGGACGTTCCTCACCGGCGATAAATTAAATTAATGCGAACACGTACACGCCATCCGAACACGCAAAAGTGACTCGCAACATTTAAATGTGCCGTGGATGATTTACACAAATACATATCCTCATGGGAGGAAAACGTTTCGAAAAAATCTAACGACAAAGAAAATCATTATTCGCGAAGTGCAAAATTTCACACGACATACCGTAGGAAAAAAAGTCGCGAATAGAGAAAACATTCGATACGTTTTCTAGGTGTGAATCATTAACGCTTTTTCTCTAAATTATAATAAAGTTACATCTGTTGCTAAGTCACATAAAGAAATCAATCGATCGAAAGGTATGCGTCTCGTGTGGAACGGTTTTCCATTGTTGATAAAAACCTAGTGAAAATGCCCGACGCGACTTTTACATATATGCGAAACTTTCATCGTAATTGAATCGACCGTTGCGATTGTATGGAAAATACAAAGGTCGTTTTTTCTTATATTTTCACTGAAAAAGTATAAATTCACATGATGACTTTTTGTGGAGCGTTAAGTAGTGAAAATAATAGCACTTAAAATAGAATAAAAAAAATCCAAAAGCAATGATAATCCAGTAACTAGTTTGAACGACAAAATTGAATCCATATTTTCAGAATGCATTAAAAACACGTACACAACTGACGTTATTTCAACAATGTTCTTACACAACATTTTTCGAAGATTGATGAATCACAAATTACTTTTACCAAGGGATGATAAATGAAAAAGGGGATCTTCACGACGTACAGTCAAGTTGAAAAAGACTTTTTCATTGAAAAAACAAGCAGCAAAAAACCGACTCATTTATCATACAAAAAACAAGATAACGCGCCTGCATATACGGGAATCCGACGTCCTTTATGATAGGAACATTTAACAGTTGCACCGCATGTGGTGTCGCTTTTTTAAACAGCGAACACGTGCAAAATATCAACACGCTAAATACGAATTGAAAAACATAAAAATTTAGATTACACTCACTGTCTCCCGCATTGGAAGCCGGCTCCAGGGTCCAGATCTGCTTCTTCTTCAGCGATGTACCATTAGCGTTGATCTTGAAGCCGAAAGTTTCAGCTGTCAAGTAGCGGTACCTTGCGTTTATCAATCCGATGGTCCACCATCCTCTTTGTTGGTTTTGTGTGATGATATCTCCTGAGCAGTTGCTCGCTGGAGAGCCTCCGTTTTGGTGACCGTTGTGGCCGTTCATCTTGTCGGTTTAATGCCTGCAAATGAATAAACACTTTGAAAACCAACTGTTTAGCGATATTATACCATGAATGAACTATCGTGCATATAATTAAACTCTAACAGTACACGCGACAGTGAAACTCCTATAGAATTTACATACGAGTCGAAATGGATTCACTTTCGATAGGCGTCTAAAAAATAACTTGAGTCACTCGATCATTTTTTGTCATTTGTTATGAACATGAACAGAACGAATTACAATTTATCGTACAGCTGATATCGGTCAGATGATGTTGGCTCGACCAGTTTTACCAGTGAAGTCGTTTTTCGAGATGCGAGAGTCAACCTCGTTATGCGGACATACAATATAAACATTGCGGTTTATCGGTTCGATGTTGAATTTCATAGCGAAATTTCTACCGTATGGTAAAAATTAAAAAGTGGAGCGAAACACTAGGATTCTAGTTTCTCTGTATCAAAAATGAGATGAGACGTGATATTATTTAGAAACTAAATATAATATTAACATTCAGATTTACAACTATGAAATTTTATGTCAAACTGTTTAAATAAACATTCGATTATTTTTTATAAATTATCGACAATGTCAATTACATAAAAATTATCGAATAACATGAATCGACGAGGAAAAAAATTTTTTTTTTCAATCAACTTTCATATAAGCGATAAAAATAAACGACAATAATACAACACTGATATATTGTACAAGTATTTTCCGTGACCATAAACCCATTGATTATGCACACGAGTCAACGGACTTTGGCTTCGTCGAGACGAGTTCAATACCGAACAATAATAACGCAACATACACACACTTTACACACGCAACATTGAAGGGCAATCATCGCGAAATTACACCCGCGCAAATTGCGCCACTCGCCAAAAGTGCATCACTACAAAAAAAATGATAATAAAACAGCGAAATCATCGCCGAATTTGCATACACGACCGTTTTTCAGCGATTGTTCGCGTCCATCCGAGCGCGAAAACGTTCCCATGCCGAGTTTCTCATACGATCTGTGAGATTGTTATTGCTTTTGTGTACACGCCGGTCTAAGTGCGGAGCATCGAGGCTATTTGACCTCTAGAATATGTAATACACAAAAATTTCCATGAC
Organism: Hydropsyche betteni; assembly: GCA_028571205.2. NCBI lineage: Eukaryota > Metazoa > Arthropoda > Insecta > Trichoptera > Hydropsychidae > Hydropsyche > Hydropsyche betteni. The sequence continues at coordinate 3,028,729 of JAOXNN020000043.1, read as the reverse complement.
CTCACGTAGTCAGTTTTCCGCATGAATCCCCGAGATTGAATCACGCCTATGCAACTATCGAGTTGCACGGCCGTTTCGAAATCACGTCGAAAAGTGTGCAATATCGATTAGGTATGCTCTTTGGGATATTCCGCGAAGTTTCACCGGTTATGCAAATCGATATTATTATTTGATTGATATGTTAAATTGAATTCTTCGAGGAAATGATATTTTGAAAACGAATCGAATTTGTATACCGATAAAAAAACGCATTTGATGAATATTTACAACGGAAGAAACTAAAAACCGAAATTGCATATTAGAGTTATTATTGGGGCAATGGCGTGCGCGTAACTATTACGTTTCAGATAAATTTTACGTCTGCTTTGCTTTCAACGGATGATTTTTCGTCGGTTCTCACGCTCGTGAAATCGTCTACAAATTGTCTATAATTCCGGCGTAACGACGTAACGACTTTCGAACAAAAACGACGAAGATCGTGGACAATGAATAAAAATATAATAAAAGTATGGAAACACGGTGAACGAACCGTCACGCGCGGTTTTTCACTCTGTTGGTATTCCGTCGATGGCTCTTCTGTTATGGACACCCGTCGGACACGTAGAGCCAATTGATTTTATCCACGTGCAAAACGTCTTCGTATATTTCCGATCGCAGAAGCCTCGTGTGTTATACAATAAATGTGGCGGATGTGGAGCTGGATACGCGAGGAATGCGTTTCTTCCATAAAATGCGAAAGTTGAAAGTTCGCTTTGAATATCAATTGCGATTCGATGAAATATGCATTTGTTAATTTATATAATATATGTCACAGTTCAAGTGTTCGCTTTTGTTTGTTTATACCCATACTAGTTTGGTTATACACAAAGTATCGATTTTAGGTTGAATGTCAACTGTCAAATTATTACCTACATATAATTGCGTCTAAACTAAAAACAGAAGTTATAAGTATCATGCTTGGATTAGCGTTTTAGCTTGAGTTGTGAAAACGTGTTCAAAACAAACTCTCGAAGTTCAAACT
>JAOXNN020000043.1:3008063-3027608 GCA_028571205.2 Hydropsyche betteni | reverse complement strand
GTAATAAGCATCATATTATAGACGTTAACTGTATATGCATATAAAGACCATATTCGCGAAAAAGTCGCGAGCGTCATTGAATGAACAGATACACATAAATCCGCAATTATACACAGGGCATGTGCGCACTTCAACCCAAAACAACGTGTTCCATTTTCGATCGCGCGCGACTGAATCGCCAGTGGGCGCCCGGCCTTAGGGCTACGACCGACGCGTAGCCCGTAGCACCGTAGCACGAAAACAAGCGGGGGAGGGGCGCGCGCTTGGTGGGGGCTTCGCGCCGCTCCTCACAGCTGTTCGGCGCGCTCCGTGGCCTGGTCGTGCGCGTGCACGCGCGCGTGCCCGCAGGCATTTCGCGCGCGATCCCCAGTGTTGCCCTCCCTCGACAGTTGCCGGCGTGCGCGCTCCGTTTCGTGCTTTTGTGCCTCGTGCTCCCGACACGTGAAACGGGAAAGACACTCCAGGTGAGTCCAGTTCCACTTCTTTTGTCTTCCAGGTAGTCGCGCGAGACTAGTTCTGCGCGTTGTACCGTTTCGGATCCGAGTTGGATGTTTTTGACAACTGGAATTGATGCCAATCGTTTTGCTAAATTTTCGAATTGTCGTTATTTTTTTGTGGATGTAATTACGGTGGCAGTTCTCCGCTCGTTCGTTTGCTAATATAATATTTGACGAGCGAGTTGTTTGTCGTGCGGAGCTTATCTGTAAATGTGTTTATTTAAATTTGTATCGGATTTTTTTTAATAATATGTCGCCGAATGGATCTGAAGTTGTTCATTAATGAATATTGGCGGGAATTAGTATGTTGATAGTACCAATCGGCAAATGTGAGAGTGCGGAAGTGTGAATTTCTTAAATTTTCACGCGAGACTTTCAAAATATTGTAATTCAAATTTTGATCAATGAATTTCTATTCGTTGAATAGATAAGAACGAATGGTTAAGTCTTGTTCGTTTTCGTTGATTTTCAATGATATGTTCAGTAAATGAATAATGATCGCGTACCCTTTTCATATCTAAAATCCTTCATTAGTATATTTTCATATAAATAACTCCCGAACTCTATTTAGTATATAAAAAAAGACTTTGTCCTCCAATTAGTAAACTACATACAATGTTGTCGATTCCTATGATAATACACAACCATCTCGATAAACATCGCAGAAACGGTTCCTTTCCGTATACAAATGTGTTGATAATCGCACAAAGTACTATTTATAGAAAAATTCAACATTATCGAAGCGAATTGCGAATATTTAAAACGTGTCTGATCCAAATCTTATGAATGCGAAAATCTCATCCGAAAACGCGTTCTCACGCTCGGTCACGTTCTTCGGGCCATCTTTGACGACCATCTTGCATGCGTTTCAGACGCGTTCAAGAAACAACACGAGACTTCTATTTCCCAATCGTTGACATGCTAACCCTCGAACGTATAGCAAAATCACGATTCTATTTATATCGAACCGTATTTTTACATCTCGTTATCGATTCTAATCGTTATTTATAGGCGATGAAAACATGGCGAAGTCTATTAATTGAAAAATTCACACGAAAAACAATACAACTTCTAGATATGATTCTTATATATAATGCGTTAATTTAATTTTTTTTGATAATCGTAAACATAATAGAAGTGTTGAAATGGAATTTCACATCATATTTAATTGTACATACAGTTAAAGATCGAAACGTTAGATATGTTTTGTCGTGATTGTTAAGTTAATGGAGATGAGACATGTTCAAAGTGCATCTCTAACTGCATTTGTTAGTCGATCTTTATGCAGACACGAATCAGGTACAATCCTCAATGGGTCTAATTCAATTGTATTCATTTAATCTCGTGCACGATATTCATTTACAATGAAAGGAGATTCGTGTCATTGCGAACGACTTTTTCAGGTTATCGAAGGATTTTTGTAAATTTTTTGAACGATAGATGCGTTTTGTCGATGTTTCGTGTCCGATGTGTACTTTTTGGTTTTGTCGTTCGCTTTGAGGTTGACCACGTTCAGGGTTGGTTCAAGGCAAAGATTGAGGATCTGGAGACAAGGCCATCTTCGAGTTTCGAGTGAAAAGTGCGGCCTTGGTTCGCCGATGCGGTTTTCATATGTGCTGTGTCATTTTCTGGTGCGATTAGGAAATTCGCTTGGGTAACGCATTTTGCTTTTACGTGCTCTTTTTGAAAACGGTTACTCCATTTATTTTTCAACGCTGAGAATATTCCTAATCCAAGATTAAGGACGCGGACACTAAAAGAGGCTTAAGTGAGACGTAAGTTTTTCGCTGGAAACCTCGAGATATCTTTATATCTAGATAAAACTACTAGAGTAGTCATTTTTCGCACAAATTTATATATTCCGCTCGTGCAAGTTTTGTTTATTTTTTTACAAACCAAAAACGTCTGTAATACAAAGCCTGATCTCGCTCACGCTACGTTTCAGGAATAACAAACAGGCTTGAACTTTTGGTTTTGTTATAAATATTCCACGTCTTATCTGGTTGAGTCACATCGGTTACCTAAAGGTACATAAATGACGCGTTCGCGAACAAGGCCACCACACTCGTCAGGTGGCGAAAGGGTTAAAATTTACTTTATTTATATCACCGAATCACGTTTTTTACATAAGCAAATTCCATTTTGCGAAACGCCGATTTTAATCACACCCATTTCGAAAGCCTCGCCGTCCGAATTTTTCGGCGAAAATTCTCTACGACTCTTATCCACCTTAATCCAGATCACAAAGACTCAACCGACGTAAGCCTTCGCGTGAGGCTCGTCCCTTTCGGTTTCGCCGTAACGAGAAACTGCAGGTCTTATCTCGCGCCATTTTGTCCCGCCGCAACTGGACTGTCCCGTTGTGGTCCCTCAGGGTTCCAATAACTGTTGCGATTGTCGATCGCAATATTGACGGATCGCGCAAGTTGTCGCAAAAACCTCCGTCTCGCAATTCGACGTCTTCGCGCATATCGACTTTCTCCTTTCGTTTCGTCAACACTGTCAACGGGTCGCATCCGCTTCGAGGTCTGTTGTTCGCTTGGAAAATGATCGATGAAAGTTATCTTGAATGCGTAATCTGTTGCATGCCATATTATTTTCCGATACTAAGTAGCGTCGTGTGATTTTATTGACACTTCGAAAAGCGGGTGTCGTAATGGATCGCGCTAAAAGAGTTAAAAGGTCTTTTCAACTCGGCGATATTTATCTATTTATATAAAAATGAATCGTGGTAGGTATTTGGTCTGGAAAAAACTCAAACATCGCTCGACTGATATGTGTATTTATTTTTTTCGCTGTAACTAAGGGGTGGTTTATGAAGAAAAATAATAGGGAAATTCCTAAAGGAAAGCTAAAAAATGACGATACACTCCCCAATCCGCCCAACAGTCGTATCGCGAAGATTACATACAATCAGGGATATTTTTATTTCAATGTGTCTTTGAAATAAAAAATAATTAATTTAACAACAATGCAACAATTTTAATGCAATCGGTACACCGGTATGTGCAGAACGCGTGTTCGAATCGGGAATCGGGAACCCGAGTAACGCCGGGTACTACCGCTAGTTCATGATATATGTATATGGACGTTAAAATTTTCGCAATTTCACTTTAAAAAGACAAAGAAAGATCCGGTTCTATAACGATTTATGGAGAGCGTTTCTCAATTGTGCATTTCGGTCCAATTGAGATCCAGAGCTTCCGAAGAAGCTTCTCGAACGCCTTTAATCATCATCAGGGCAGCCTTGGACGGTCGTAATGAAGATAAACGAGCACGTAATGGATCATCTCACTACGCAGTTTGCTACACGTCTGATTGCTTCTGAAAGTAATATAACGTATAGCCGATCCGGTGTTGTGTAATTCTTACAATGTATTCCGAATTATGGTTCTTGAGTTCTGTACGTTCTTTCAAATGAGAAAACAGGTGTACGAAGGGTCCTCTATTTTATAGGGAAGGTTTGTAGTATCGGCAAAGTCATCCCCTCGTTTATATATTTACCTGTCTGGCACAAGAACGAGGGGTTGTTAGTAATCTCTTAGTCCAACAAGGGAAATAATGAAAATACAGAATGTTCCCAAAAATAAAATAATCTTATATAATTTTTTCCAATGTTAGTTTCATAATACGTAATAGTCATTGAGTAATAAACGAATCGTTTGTTAGTCATATAATAGACATGCGATCAATGCCTGCATGTACGTGATGTCGCATTAATTTTTATTTTGTACAGAAAATGTTGAAAATTACAGGTCAAATTCGATAAATATGCACCAAAGGGCCACTTATGCGGTAATCTCGTTGTCCTGATGCACTTTGCGTTGCGTTCGACATTTTTCGCGATTTGCATAAATAATGAATGGGTCCGGTGGAAGAGCGTATTGTGGTCCTCGCCAATTTTTTTTTTCGATTCATGAATCGGTCGCGCTATAAATATTCGTTGGCAGGTTGCTTATTAGGTTTTTTTTGCCAAAAAATAAAAAAAATATATAATGGAAGTAAAAATTAGCGCGAAAGCCGATTGACGAATGAGAAAAGTCACACGAATTGTTCAATTCATTAAATCGCGTGTTGGCTAGTCGTTATTTTTCCGTTTTTATTTTTGTATTTGTATACTTACCCTCTTTTTTCGTTTTTTTTTTTTAGATCAATTTTGACGAACGTTAAATAGCGTACTTCTGAAATTGTAGTATTTCTGTATCTGATGGTGCGTCAATCTGACAATCAAAACCCTATCAATTCGAAAAGTGCTGAAACGAAACAAGCTGAAATTGAAGTGAACTTTGAGTTTTGTACTTTTGCGCAATATCTGAATTATTATTCCGCACAGTTATTATTAATCATATATCATTTCGAATAGATTCGTGAAACGCGGTGTCGCAAAACCGAAAAACTTTTCGTCCATAATAAAAATGCGGAGGCGTTGATATTTTAGGACTCACACTTTCTTGATGTACAGATCCGCAAAAGTTTTATTAACTCGGAATAAGAAATGGATAACTCAAACATTACGCCAATATCATTATAATGAGCTCTCACGTTTCACGGAAAATAATTATCTATTAATAACCAAGCACCCATCCATTTTATCTAGAAACGTACACTAATTGGAGACACGTAAAATATAATACTGTACGTGTGGCCATATTTTTAAAATAAATGAATGCTATTATTTTTCACACAAATACACGTTCCATTGATAAGATTCTGGTTAATTTTATTTTAATACTATAGCTATAGCTAATAGCTGAACCTGGCAGACGTTGTCTTGCCAGTCTGTATTATAACAGCTTGATATGATTCTATGAATTGCGTAACCAAAGTAATTAAATTCAAAAAACGACAGATCTTCGACTCTTCGTGCTGGATTTTTTTCTGATTTTTTTTTTGTTTTGATGATAAAAAAAATACATATACATGCCAATTTTCATAGTTATCGTTCGAACGGTGTTAGAGTGAAATGACGTCTAATATACAAGCATCCATTTTTATATAAAAATGGATGTTTGTTTGTATATTTGTTTGAAGGCGTTTCACTTCAATACCGTTCGACCGATCACCAAAAAATTGGCATGTATATGTATTTTTTTGTCGAAAAGGTTTTCGTATCATTAAAATAGGGTGACCATATTTCCCAGAACCCAAAACGGGACGGTCCGCAAAAAAAATTTTCTCCCCCTATATAAAAAAAAATTGTTGCACATTCAAAAATTGTGACAATACGCGTCCTGCATTATGCTTTTGTTTTAACGAATTTAAATTAAAAAAATAATTTGATTCAAAATTTAAGTCGTCTATTATCCGCTAGTAGATAATATATAGATTAACAACACACTCACATATCACATCGCACTATCGCATCTCATTACGACAATCAAGAGGCATATTATGTCAACTCGTTCCTCGGCACTGTCACGCTGTTGTGACTCCAATAAATCTCGACTACAAATCATCGTGTCGTCATCGCCATCATCATCTTCGCACTGAACAAAAAGAGCAGCCGGACGTTTGTATACAGTTCCGAGCTGGGTCCAGTTTGGAGCCTCTCCAACCACTTGACGTCCAACAGTCTGTCCGAGATGGACCGGGGCCAAGAGCTGATGGGTCCATCTTCGTCGTCGCAGTCTGCAAATAAATACACCGGTGCTATCTGCCTTTGATCTCGAGTGGCGATCGGTCAAGTTTAATCGAACATGCGTAGTTAATGCATGAACTTTTTTTCGTTGTGATCGAGTGTGTGCGCGCGAAAGCGAATCGAGGTCGCCGTTTTGTTTCCGCGCACTTTGTCCGATTTGCATTCAATGTCGGGGATTCGTTGTTGCTTTTTTTGCTGTCGCGAATTGTGATCGAAGACACCCACTCGGGTTTCGGAGTTCGAATCGCACGATTACAAACAATTTATATTGAACTTCGAAGATAATGAAAATCCTTATTGTCTTATAAAACGGGATCTTCTATATTACCATCGTATATTATATTTAAAATGAAAATGGCGGAATTTTTAATCGCAGTTATTTACGATCGGAGTTCACTATACTCATGATACACCTTTGTGCCTCATAAAAGGGACGTTTCTTTGTGATCAATCCCGCAGAGACGAGTCGTAAATAAACATGAGACTTTAATTTTTTTCGTTTGTTCGCGTTTCGAGTTTTTTTTTCGCTTTCGTTCGCCGCAGCTGCTTCGGTGCCATTGTTTTGCCTTTATCCTCATCCACCTGTAATCTTCTGGACCTTCTGGAGGAAGTCATTCGACGGAAATGAGTAACCTGGCGGAAATGTCGAACCTCTTGCTCGCTAACGGATATGAGCGGAGCTCGTTTCGAACGCTTCTGAAGGATCGTCGAGTACACAGTAAAGTGATGTTATGTCGAGTGTTTTTCGCGTGTCGGATGCGGTTTTGATTACTACTCGTAAAACTGTCGAATTCGCCACATGAATCGTCCGTATCCTGCATTGGAAGCTATAAATATTTATTGTGCGATTTTATTGAGCTTTGACCGCTTCCTGACATCCTTCCGTTACGTTTGCACGTCTGCAAATGTAATAATGGCATTGTCCATTAGTGGGAAAATGTGGATTTGGAGTTATCTCGAAGTGAGTCACGAAGAATTTCCGGATCGTTTACTGTAATTAATTGAAGTGTCGTTTTTCGATGATTTAATCGTGATAGAATTTAATAAATGAATTTCAGTGTATCGTTAACTGGAGTGGAGTCATCACGTAAGTATGATACTACCGTTTTGACATGAATCAAAATTATTTAAATTTATTAAGATTACTTTCATGTTTCTGCATAACCGTGCGATGATTATATAAACTTATTTTTTTAAATTTCGATTCCATATTTTTCTTTGAATCAGCAGAACACCAAGAATGTTTGGAAACTAATGGTCAGAGATAAACCGTAGGGCGATTCAGCAACAACTTATCATCTCCAATTCTCGGTAACGACTTTCCTGCAATCTTCTATCGCGTAGTCACCATAATGCCTTTCCTCGAGCTGCTTCGTCCATGATTCATGCATCCCTCGACCACCTTCTTCCTCATCTCCTCGTCGTCGAGTTCACCTTTTATTACATCGCCATCGGTCTCCGGAGTAACACCTTCGGTGCGTTCAGGTGAAAGTAAAACCGAGTACTTCTCGTGTCCTTCGTTATCTCGTCGGTGGGCAAACATGAGCTCGCTCATGTTACCTGTTTTTGAAGATCGTTGAGGTTATTGGCTCGAGTTATGTTACACGTGTCCAATTACCGTTTCGATAACCATTCTTTGGGCGATCGGGAGATTGTAGGGTCCGTTTTTATTTTTTCGAATTTTCGATGATTCATTTTTGCGCTTTAATGGTTCCAGCGCTTCCGTGGTACCATTAACGTTGTCTGCACAATCAAACGTCCCCTTTCATTAACGGCAGTTTTCATCATACTAATGTGATATTATGTATTATTCACAATTTTCATAGGCTATTTAAATAATAAACTCGTTTCATTCGATGTTTTCCTTGTGCGAATTCAAATGATGAAGCGGCCTGCTTCAAATGTCATCGTGTCTCTGTCATGTGCGACCCATAAATATTTAGAACATTAGATAAATTTCTTATCTGAAATGCGCAACGCACCAACATGTACACGTTGCACTTTGCATAAAAAGAGATAGTGTACTCGTCTTTTTCCCATACTTCACAATGCTTCAATAACACGAAACGACGGTATGTAACCGACGGGTGTACCCTTGGGCGAGGACCGTGACTAACTCTTGCACATAAAAATAAAGTCATTATCGTAATTAACATAATAAAAGCACCTGGCCCGGCCGTACTCAGTGCTCCTGTTATTTATTAGTATGTGTGTTAACTAATGTCCGAGGGACCGTGAATTTGTCAGTTCTGTCTACCCTCGGTTTGTTATTATGCTACGTATATGATTCCAAGTTTAAATTAGAACACGTGTAATTTTACGCCGCATCATGTGTAATATATGTGGGGCAATCGAGGAATGTGCATTTGATGCGCTTTTTTATTATGACGTTTTGAAGTGGATGTTCTTTCGATATTGAGTGTTCGTTAATGGAATTCGCTGATTTTAATCGAAATTGAATTGTGAATGGGTCGTTCAATAGAACTTCGGATGTATGTATGGTTTTTTTTTTAAATATTTGCTTTGTGCGATTGTTTGTGCATGGTGATGTTTACGTTTTATGATTATAATATGAAAAATTTGACCCTAATAAACTGGCGGAGAACAAAAGGAAAAATGCATTGTAAATGCTGCAGTTTAATTATGAAATATTTTCCAGCTTTTCATGGTCGCGTTTCTGCACGAATATTTTTATATTAGATACAATGAGTTGTAATATAAACGTTTCGTCATATTGAGTACCTACGCGCTCCAGTGCATTTTTTCTTAGACTAATTGCAAAAAAATGAGAAAATCGACCACTTCTCGTGTGAATTTTATTAATAAAAAAAAAACAACCCAAGAATATACGAAGACGCCGGCGCCACAACACCTCGTTGCACCATGCACTTTTATGTATAAAACATGTATTGTACATGAAAACGCACACGTTGCCTTTGTTCCGATCCGGTTTTCGCCACTTCTCGGATCATGTGCATTTAACAGATTCATCATTAAAAGATGATACCCATAGGCGACCTTCGACGGCGCCGTCGACGATGCCTTCGTGAAAGGCAACCTCAGGTCGTGCACCAGCCGGTGCATCATCACGGTTGCGAAATCGGCTCGTTATCCAACACCGAATAATGGAGAGCTCCTTCCAGTTTTCGTCCCTATTGATTTTTCCGCGGAAACGTACCTCTCCACGAAACGTTGCCCTCCCTCGGGAGTCGTGGGCGAAGCACCACCCTCACGTGTGCTCCGGAGGGGTTGGACAAGTATACCGAGTGGAATGCACTCGGAGTATGCGCGTGCCACCTGTGACTGCACGCGAAGTTTCCGAATTTTTACCATGAAAATGGTATCGGCTAATGTGGAACGCAGGTATATTCAGCGTTTTCTAAATTCGAAAAAAAAAATTGTCGAGGTGCCGCATCGAAAGTTCGATGCCGTGGGCTCGCGTGAATTATAATGCTCCTGGGTGGGAGTGTGTGGTGAAGTAACGTCGTGTTCGTTTTTGATCGTTTAAGCTGTAGGCGAATAAACGTTTAATTAATCGAGTGTGTTCGATTTTATATGGACGGGTCAGATTCGCCAGATGTGACACTTTTTTGCGGCAGTCGTCCGTCTTTTCGAAGGACTCGTTTCCGATCGGCGGAAATTGCTACGCCCACGTGCGGCTTTTTCGGGACTTTTTTCGTGACCGATATCTTTTAACGATGGACACTCCCGTTTCGAATCTATGGGCTTCGTTAAAACCGAGAATATATCCTATACACTTTCCATTCAACTTCGGATCCTTTCACTTTATCTCAATGCTAATTTTATCTTTCTTATTCGACCTCACGTCGAATTCGCGCACTCTCCGTATCATTACGACCTCTTCAATGTCGACCGTTCCGCACGTACGAAAACGTATCAAAAGTATATTATAATTCACGTAAAATAATGTCCGTCTTTTTTACCGTCGATCTAAAAATGTCCCGTGACGAAAAATAAATTTCTTTCGCGTTAAAAAAACGTGACCAACGCACACCGCCAGTGACGTCCGTGCCAAGTGCCCCCGAATAAAAAAATGACATTAAATCTAAAAACAAATAACGGGTCGTGTAGTTACATTGAATAAAATGTGCAACGGTTCAAAAATATGTTACGGTTCACCAAATGTGGCCGTTTAATTTCGACGGTGAAATTACACAAGGATAACGCGCACGATTTGGGTCATATTTGTGTTGACATCGCTCTTACGCACCGATTGGGGTTTTCCACTTTTGACGTGCTAATATTTTGAATTGATTGTGGTAATATTAAGTTTTGTAATCGTTTTGATATGCCTAGATGACCCGCCTGTTGAATAACTGCGGCGTGTTCGCTTAACTTTAGTTATAGGATCTGTGTTGATTGATACATAATTTTCGAGCGAAATCCCTGAAAATCTATAAGTGTCGAAATAAAAAAGGGCGGAAAAATCTGGTTATATTTGACGGCTCTTTGTGCGTCACATTGATATGTTTCATTTCAAAATCTGTGCGGTTCTCAGTGGTTCATGGTCGTTTTTCAAAATCAGCGCTGCCAACTTCCGAGACGGTTGTTGATTTTGTGTTGACAATAGACACTAAATATGTCGTTACTGTTATAATTAAGGAGATTTTTAATCTGTATGTACACTTGAACTTTCAAATAATAATATTTTTGTTATTGTATCATATGTCACCTGTCCTATTCATAGATTTATTTTGTGTAATTCAGTTTTCCATCCAAATCCATTTACTAGACTATATTATTAGCATTATATTATATTATTACTAAACTTAAATATTTTACTTATTAAAAATTGATCAATTATCATCGTATCTATTATATCTATATGTTATAGTTTGAGTGTCCACTTCGTTTATGCACGAACAAACTAGTCTGTTTATACACCTTGTAACAGCTTTAGTCCAATTGTTAATATGGTGATACAATTTAAGTTGTTTGCACTCAGATAACGCTCTTATGCTAAATATCAATAAGGTAGAAATTGGTATGTCAACTAACGATCGAGAAACACGCGTAGTGTCTACACGTCGTATCAGTTTAAACTTCGAGAGTTTGTTTTGAGCACGTTTTCACAACTCAATCTATAACGCTAACCCAACCTAACCCAAGCATGATACTTATGACGTCTGTTTTTAGTTTAGACGCAATTATATGTACATAAAATTTGTCAGTTGACATTCAAACTAAAATCCATAGTTTAGATATACCCAAACTAGTATACATAAACACTTTTTCCAATCAGATAGTCTTCAATCAACATTTTTTCAAAGCCACACAAAGATTCTGGGAATCCGACAATAAAATCCAACAACACTAATCCTATAAAATTTGCACAATGAAAATCCGCATTTACGACCATCCAGAAATTAGACCACCGAAGGAGTCAAGATCCTGTTCAGACCCGTCAATCTCAACATGGCCGGTGCAACCGCCTGGCGAATTAGCGTCCCCAACCGGACACACCAGTTTCGACGATTGCCGATGCTACAATATCGGTGTGATGTCAAAAAAGCACCGAAACCGGTTGCGTAAATCAAACGCAAGCGACGGCAATTAAGTTTCACGACCGGCGGTTAATGGGTCAAAGTTTTACTTTGCGCGTCCGCGACCGTCGCGGTTGTGATTCATCGGGAAATCGACAAAGGATTTTTGTGCGATTGGTTCAATTGGTCATCATTGGTTGGTATAAATGTTTTTTTGAGAAAATTTTTGAAAAAAAAATTTGAATAAATCCTTCGGTTTCAGATCGATCATAAGTTAAACTCATATAATATCTTGCTTCATTTTGAAAAGTGATGGTTTATATATGTGTCACAGTTCAAGTGTAAATTTTTGTTTGTTTACACCCATACTAGTTTGGGTATACCCAAACTATCGATTTTAATTTGAATGTCAACTGACAAATTTTACGTACATATAATTGTGTCTAAACTAAAAACAGATGTCATAAGTCTCATGCTTGGGTTAGGTTGGGTTAGCGTTTTAGCTTGAGCTGTGAAAACGTGTTCAAAACAAACTCTCGAAGTTCAAACTGACACGACGTGTAGACACTACGCGCGTTTCTCAATCATTAGTTGACATACCAATTTCTACCTTATTGATATTTAGCATAAGAGCGTTATCTGAGTGCAAACAACTTAAATTGTCGTACCACCCTAATTGGACTAGAGCTTTTTTGAATGTATATAAACAGACTAGTTTGTTCGTGCACAAACGAAGTGGACACTCAAACTGTAACATATATATATATATAAAACTGCGTAAATTATAATGTGATTCACATTCCAAAAGGCGCAATTGTATATATGATTTCGAACACACACAGCATAGATAATTATTATAAATATATATAATAATGAATTTTTTTCGAAAACCCAGATGAGTCAATTTTTTTTCGATATCAAACGAGTTTGAAGTGCAATCGGAATTTTTCCGCTAAAACGAAAGCTATCATTTTCGATTCGATGTAAAATCGAACTGTTCAAATATAGACGTAAAAAGTTGTTAACCCACTAACGTTATTTAAAAAAATATTTTCCGAGCGATCAAAATTATGGTTGGATCTCGAGAGAACACTATTATTTATCAACGATCATATAATTTGAATCGATTCGAAATCGGGTTAAATTAACAGCAGCCGAATTATACAGTGGATTTACTGCGTATGAACATACGGTACATACCAAATACACTAACGATTTTTTTCTTTTACCATATAAATACTAATGAGCGATAGATTAAGTGCAAAATTGCTGGGTTGAATTATGACAAAGTGCATAAATTATTTTGGGAACCATATATAATATAAAATACCAACTCTGACAGAACTCTCAAAATGCAGTGTTATATTGGCAAAGTAGGTAACGAGTTCTTCCACAAAAAAATATATAATGAACGCGTTTATTACAAGAAAAAAATATAAATCGTAAACTACCGTTATCGCCTCGAGAGTTTCGCATTGATCGATATCGGATATATTAAATCCATGTTTCAAGTCGATCAATTCGAATGTTTAATGAAAATATGCGTGAATACGAATTAATAAGGTGTAGAAAACATAAGTTTTTAATTATACGTGGATCAACTTCATATTTATTTTTATCGATGCGGGAGACATGTTGACACCGAAAGGTTAAAACCAAATGTCACACTTTTCGCAAAGTTGCATATGTTCATCTTAAATGCAAGTTATAAATAAATATATAAATAGCACCGGACGATATTTACATTTTTATAATACGTACATAAATTAAATAACGAAAAGGAAACGAGTTAAAACAGGATATTGCGGTTAAGTTGCGGTAAACTCATTATTGAGTATTTATTGTAAATTGTTTTTTGTTGTAATTTTAACAACGCATCGAATGAAAATGATAAATAATGAATTTCGTATCAAATTAAACTATTGTAGATTTCACCGATTCGATCAATCGACCGTTAACGAACGTAAATGCATTGTTGATGAATGACGACCGAATTGACATTTGGGTTAACGCTTTTCATTGAACAATATCGGTCAATGTAGATTCGAATCAAAACAGAACTATCTATACAAAAGTAGTTAACTTTCAAAACGCATTCGCAGAATTTAACCGAGAAAATTTCGTGCGCCGATCGATCAAGTTATTCGTCGATACCGTTATTACTTATTTGTTTAAATAAAACCAAAAAACCGTTAAGGACGAATTTTCGCGGTTGCTACGTTCTGGTTCAAGTACTGAGCAGGTTTAGATCGTATTCGAAATCGTGTCATTATTGAGGATGATTTTGCACTTTCGACAATGTTGGTAGACATAAAAGCCAGACTCAAACGGGGAGAGTTTGCCGATCGATATGCAACACCAGCCGGCTCAGACAAGACAATTTTGAAAGTTTGAACGCCCCAAAGTTTCCATTTATAGTCGTTTTTAGCCAAGTTACAAAAATAGTTTGAAAGAGACGAGATAAAAGGTTTTTTCCTTCGGCGCAAATACCAAAATTATCTTTATCTAAATGCGTACCAGTTTACAAGGATATATACTACATAGCATCCTGGGTTTGGTCGATAACACCGAACAGTGCCACTGACTAATTTTTAAACTTGATAATGTATATATATTTTTTTTGCATTTCCTGTGTTTCAAATTTATATTGAACTGAAGGACTAATCAAATTATATATATAAAAAAATCGACGTAATAGAACTTGGAAATTTTCATAAATTTTGAATGAAATGAAACTCGTTTATATTAATATGAACATACGAAGTAATGGATATGAGCCGTTTCACTTTGATGTTAACGAGTATTGAATGAGCATAAAAAAATCGGTAGAAATCGAAAAATACAAACATTAAATTACACACCTTGAGTTCAATGACTCTAAAAGAGCAATCTAAAGAAACAAGGAACAGGTTCTGGATTAAAAGGTACTAGTACGCGCATTGTAAAATCGTTCAATTTCTCGTCCGAGAGGATCTGAAATCGATCTGTATATAGCAAAAACTTATTAACCCACAACAGTAAATCCATACAAGTAACATTAAAACACATTCACAATTCTCCCATTGAATCGATTTGATACAAAAAGATCTATTATACTTTCGATTCTAAAAAAAAACCACAAAGAAAGAAACCTTCCAACACCAACAAATTGAGCCATATCACAAAAGATAATTTCTAGAAAATGTTTAGCGAGTCGTTTTCTTTTCGCCCAGGGATAAAATCGTGAAGCGTGCAACGCACGACACTAAAGTGGATAAAAATTACGATCACGTCTTCGGTTCCACGTGAAGATTTCGATAAAGATCTTTCTGTCGATTATTACAATGTTACACGGTGTGTGCACGATGGCCATTGTCTAGAACGAATCAATCGGAAACCCGTAAAAAAATTATGAGATTGTTCGTTCTATTTGTTAGGACGAGTTCGATTTTTTATCGTGTCGAATACAATAAGTGAACAGTATAATTATTGGATGTCGAAAATGTTAAAATTGTGCATCACTGTCGCTTTTATAATGGATCAAGGGCGAATCTGTGATCAGGTATGTAAAAATTTGCAAATTAATCCAGAGGTCGTTTGGAAGACTTCCAGACTTGCGAGTTTTGTGTGCATATTTTTAGTGTGTCTGAGATAAAAGGAGTGCATTTTTATTTTCGTTTTAAAACCGAAAGCACATGTTAAAGTATAAATTCGACGTCTATATTATATTTCGCAGCATATGTAAGAAATACAATGATTCACCGTGAAATAAGTAAAATTCGATGAAACAACCCCGGGGTGACTAACAATGATAATTTGATATGAATAATATTTCGAGAAATATAAAAAGCGTAATTACAATTTAAGATTTATATTTTTGAAAAATATACTTCAATTGCTCTATTAATATAAAGATAAAAAATAAATATTACAAAGATCGTATAAAAATTCAAAAGATGTACGAAGAAAACTCGAAACATGAAAGCAATAATAAATGATTTGTCGTACATATAAAACGAAATTTTACTATTAAAAAAGCATAAAGCACCGACAAAACTATTTGCACGGCATAAAAAATTATCTTAAAATTAAACCGAAATGATAATTTCGTTTAAGACTTAATTACTACGATTAAATATCAACTTACAAATGCACTTTCCACCGAAAATTCCCATTTAATAACGCTTATCAGAGGGGTAAAAAACATAATAAGTATTTATTAACACTAGAACATTGTAATCGCGGTAACGGTTCATTACTGCAGAATACCGATTATAGATAATCTCCAATCATTATCATTTACTATACGATCGACTGGATAAAACGAATTCGGACGTGCAGTTTTTGTACGCTCTCGGATATATCAATTGGTGTGGCGAAAAAACTACGATAAAGCAATAATCTTAAAATTATCAATTCCGCATCTCGCATTTTTTATGACTTATGAAGGCGTGAATTTTGAATGGGAGATCGCGGTTTTGATATCCATCATTATGCCATTAAACTAAATGAGATACATGCGCAAAAAAGCCGATGGATATCTGATAATAAAGTTATTATTGTGTTAACGTTTAATTAGTAGATATGATTTTTTTTAGTATACATATATTATAAAAAAGTTGAATTGATGTCATATTCAAAAGTAAAAAAGTCGCTAAAAAAATTATTTCAAAATTTCTTCACAATTCTTCACAAGATGGATACCTATGTGAAAATAAAAGTAATTATTGTGTTAATATTTAATTAGTAGATATGTATTATAAAAAATCGAAATTTCTCCTCAATTCAATGTGTGATTCTTTGAAAGTCGATGAATGTCTCATAATAAAAGTAATTTAATTAATAGACATGAATTTTTTGAGTATGTATTAGGAACGTCATACTAAAAGAGAGCAATCAAAATAACTTCAGACACTAAAAAGACGAGCAAATCACTTCAAACATCCTCTTCAATTCCATATGCAATTCCTCGAAAGTCGGCACATTTGAAACATTGGAACTATGCCGTTATTGCCATAAAGCGACATACGACATGCGATTAAAACGCGGCACTTAACAATTGGAACAATTCGCAAACTCGAAACGTTTGTGGCCAATCAGAACGCGTTAAACCAATTAACGATTCCCTCACCGAGAGAGGCACGCGATCACAACTTTTAGCGAAATAACGGAAAAATCAGCAACGGGAGCGTTCACCGTGCTGAAAAAATACATGTATATATATATAAAACCACACTAGAACGAATCGTCGTGAAATTCGGAAACGTGAACGTTTTCGCGAAGAGGTCTCCCGCCGATGCGTCTGTGAGTAGACTCATTAACATTTTAAGTGTTTGAAAAATGTATATATGTTGTATGTTCTTCGACATAACGAGAATAGGAAGCGGCGGACGACTCTCGTTTCATACTGGTTCTGCAATCAGTGAAATCGTGCAAATAAATGTTGACTCGCTGATCGACGATTTGATAAGAATATGACTTATGAAAGTTTTAGTTTGAGCATATATAAATGTTTATGTTCTTATGTTGTGAGTTATAATGCAACGATTTTACACTTGTCATGTGAATCATACGAGTAACTTATTCATGAAATGGATCTCAATTGAAAATTTTTACCATCATATATTAATATGATTCAATAATTAAGGAAGTATATAAATAAATAAATAATCACGATTTATGAAATAAAAATCGAATTTTAATGATCGATATAATAGACAGCATTAATGACCTGCGGGCGTCGTTTTGCTACATTGTTTCAACTCGATTAAGTTCGAATTACATTCGAAAGATATTATAATATAATGATTCAGCACAGCCCTAAGGATAAAAGGTTCGTAAGGACGCTAAACTGGTTTCCATGGATTTATCTCGAACAACCTCACGATGAAACGTGAGTGGGCGTAAGGGAATAAAGCCCTATTGTGTGATATGAAATCCCGAGATACGAAGAACGCGTCGTTTCGGTCGTTATACAAATATTATAATACACCGGCGTATTTACATAACACCACCTTTTCACCTTCCCGTTACGAATATAACGCGACATACGAAAAAAATTGTTTTTCCCGCGGAAAATACGCACGTTCCACACCTACGTCAACGGCGGATGAAAAATGCATCGTGTAACTGAAAACAAATGGCATCGTAGATGTCCGTCTTGGCATTTCACAAAAAAAAAGCAGATTCGCAGAAGAAAAGCGGTGAAAAGCGTAACTCATCAAGACGACATTGTATTTTGAGCAGACGTAACGGAGTCAGGTTGTGGCAAATAGCGGTTGATGTTCGATACGTTTTCATTTACATTTTGCGATGGAATCGAATGAAATGTGGTACATTCCATATGTAGGGTTTGTGGAGAGTAAATATTAGAAAGGACAATGGATGCGAAGGAAGCGACGCTGGGCTATAGAATATTTTCGAGTCTTTTTTTGATCCAGGTGAGTGACTCAGAATGCAAACAAAGAACGGATGTTGGTGGTGGCAAAGCACATTTTATTGTCAAGGTTGTGTAGACGGGAATTGTATCCTAAATTAATTTTTGTAAGACGTCAACAAAGTAATATTGTGAATAATAATCTTCGAGAAAAAAATAGTGAAAAATCCACCTGCGTATTTTCGTCAACCAGATTAATGGCCAGTCCGTAGATCAAGTCAAAAAAGTCAAAAGGTATGTCATACGAGAAAAACTAATTTATGGGAAACGTTACTTTCTTAATGTGTGAGCATTCTCTCGTATGAATCCGTAATTGAAACGAGAGTACGATAAATCGAGTCAAACGATACGAATATGGCATCGACGGAGATGAGAATACAAAGTGTAATATGCGTTGAAAACTGAGTTCGACATACTGTACTACTTTTTTTACATAATAATTAATTTTAAAAACGGTTTAGAACCAGCTACGAACTATTGCGCCTCTATTAGATACAACATATTATTATAAAATATATGAATATAGAAAATTACGGAAAGAGAAGAGTTTCTTTCCGATATTTTGTTTGTAATAATTAGCGCAAACAATAGATACGAATAAACAAACTAAACTTTGTATACAGATTGTAACCGAGCACTTGAAACGTGAAAGGGTAAGAAACGTTTACTGACGGACGTAAACTCGATCGTAAAAACAACTTCCCGCTATTTTTATACAAAGCACACCCTAAAATCAGACACGTTACACTAAATAAGACGAGAAACGATTCAAAATATTCGACATGCCAAGTTGTTACAAATCACAAACGAATTGTGACAAGAAATGAAAATTTGCGCTATCCAATATTATTATTTACAAAAACCCCAAGGTCAAGCGACAACCCTTACACGTGCAAGAAATAAACAATATCAACAACGCGCACCCGTAATCAATACCCTACCCCCCCTCGAAGCTGAAACTCTCCCGAATCCCGCGGCGGAGCTGAAACGCGCAAACTTTCAGCCGACCGGGGCGGTTGGCAACCCTGTACGAGAAACAGAAACGCTTTCGTGCGAACACGTTACAGGGGGCGTGTGCCGACGGACCCAGCCTCCGACCGCACTCGATCGATCTGCACCCGTAAACAAAAACGTGCGCCCGGCCACGCCGTTTTTGACACCTCTATCGATCGAAGAAATACATGATACCAACCGCACAGCTGACGGACACGACTTTTTTGCGGAATTCGGTTTTTGTGCTTACCGCGCACTCTGCAACCGGGACGACGGGGGGGTTGTTGCTGATTGGGGTAGGGGGCGGAGGCACTAGACTGGCGTTCAAGTTTTGAACTGGTGGTCGCGAGGCGCTCGCACGGACCGGCGCGGACAAGGTGCGGCGGCGTACTGAACGGTGGTAGCTGGTCGGCGCGCGACGACCGGTGCGGGGTGGGGAGGGGGTCAGGAAGGGGACTCTGTTGAGCACACTGGGGGAGGAGGGGAGGTGGGGACGTT
>JAOXNN020000043.1:2995457-3007974 GCA_028571205.2 Hydropsyche betteni | reverse complement strand
GGGGGGGGGGGGGGGGGGCAAGGCGGGAGAATGGGCGGGATGCGCAGGCGTGCCAACTTTGGCGTTTGACGTTTGTGCCCTTGGGTATGTGTGTGTGTGTGTGTTTTTTTTTTTTGCGGCGGCAGGTGTGCGGGAGTTTTGAACCGGGGTGATCGTGGGTTTTAGGTACGTGAATGGTGAGCCTTTATTGTACAGCAGTGATGTGGTGCTAAAAAAAGTAGTGCTGGAATGCTCAATTTTCACACCCCGCTCCGTCCCTACTAGTGTTTCTTATTTTTCGAGGAACGAGAATTCTCACTTTCTTCAAAAAACATTCTCGAAAATTTTTCTTATACTTCTATCCCCTATCCCCTACATATAATATCGGATTTCTGTGTGTATGTCTGTCTGTCTGTTCGTTCGTTCGAATGACGCTCGCGACTTTGTATAGTAATTTGGTCTTTATAGATATACAGTTAACGTCTATAATATGATAATCGCGATAATAAACAAAATAATTGTTGATTATATATATAGGGGATATTATTACGAATTGGATGAAGCAATCGATACTCCAAAGCGAAACCCTTTGGCGATAATTAAATATTTTCAAATTTTATCGTTTTCCGTTTCTTAACAAATTTCACTTTATTCTTTCTATTTTAATTAAAAAAATTGACATTATATTGTGTTATCAATATATTTCTTCAAACTTTATATTGGGCCTTTATACTAGTAAATTAATATAATGGAAATTAAGGTTGATTTAAAAATTCACAGATGTCTTAAAAATTAATTTTAAAGTAGTGCTTTAAAAAATTTGATGCATTTAATGCTGAGTTGCCCATTCGAGTACGTTTTTTAATTATAAAATCATTTGCAACCGAAAAACTGCTTTTGTTTTCAGTATATGTGAGTTTATCGTAGATAATACATCTTCAAGTTGCTGAAAATTATTTGTATTTTTGCCTGTTGATTCGAATACCTATACTAAACTCTTAAACTAGAAACCGGTTATTATCTAAATTATTTCCGTGTTTGATTATCATCATCAGTATCTTCGTTTTCGTCTTCTTTCTTTATATAAATAACCTCTAACACTGCTAAATGCAGTCCATGATTATAACAAAGTTGTTGATGTGCTGGTGACAATTTAATTTGAGTACCTATAATGCATTTTCATCCATTAAAATACAAATTCGTTTATAAATAATTTACGCACCTGAAATGCAAGTTTCCCATAATTTTTGTTAGATGCGCTTTGTTTTTGGCTTATATATGAAAGACAACCATATTTTTTGTTTCGTGGGAATTTCTCTCTGTATGCTATGAGGAAAATTTTTAGAAATTCTAATGGGATCGGAAATACCTTACTCTGCAATGAACGATGCCCCTATGTTACTTAACAGGTGTAGAATTATGAATTAGGGTTGTAATTGAGTCACAAACATATGGCGTTTTTTTTTTTTGTAAAAATTGAATGTGTGATAGTAAAATCGATGTAATATTTTTAATATGTACCTAGATTTCAATTGTTTGTTGTAATGTGTTAAATAATATACATTTTGGTCAATAAATTGATGAAATCACGCACAAATCTGAAGCCGATTTTTTTTGTGAAAGATGATTCAAAAGATTATTTTCGATTTATTTGACCGTCACCTTATTATCATCACACATTATGTATTAAATGTTATATAGGCTGCACATTATGATGATGTTGATATTTGTGTATTTTTATTCACCAGAATTTACATTAATTTGAATATATTTAACCTTTATATTTAAAATTTTTCACGTGTAAACAAATAAATTACAATATTACGTATAACTTGGCTAGACTAAATTTACAACGTACTAGTATTTTTATCGCCACAATAATACATGTGAATGCGTAAATCTATTACCGGTGTGGGTAGTGACAAAGTATTTGCTGAAATAAAAATATTCCAACAAGAACATGAAGAAAGAGTTCAGTGTTCAGCTTATTTGTCGGTATCTATTGCATGCATTATGTGCTTTCATTACGTGATGCTCTGGAACGTTAGTAGGCTGTTTGTGACTATATCATAAAACTTTTTTTCCACGTTTTCAGACGAAAATATTTATTTAGAATATTTTAGCAATCATATTCCACGTCTCAACGATCATATTTATTCAATTCTGAACAACAATTCCAAACAAAAAACTCCAATAGAAAACAACTTTCTTGGAATATTCATACGTATATTTTTTATACAAATTGACGATCCGCGAATCACTATTTGCTAAGTTATGCTTTTTATATCAAACGGATTCATGAATTCGACGTGTCGTGCAAATATGTCAATCATTCACTAACAGCAATGTTGCGTTTCTCTGTGCAGAATTCCGAATGAATATAGGAAATGATATTTTCATTAAAATCATAATCTAATTAAACGAATCGAGATAAACACGTCGTAAATATTTCGATAATAAGATTCGTTATTTATTGGATGAAACCTGAATCACCCGAAGCGTACCGCATTCATAAACGTCGAAGAATTAATGATGGTATTAATATTACATGATATTTTAATTGAAGCGTTTCGTGTCAAAAGTGTGTCGCCTTATCTAATTCCGTATAGAAATGTACCAATTAATAAAATATCAATCACAACCAAACACATCAGATGGATCACGCGATTTGTTGATATAACACATACAACTTTTTAATATAAACATATTTATAAAAAAAATGTATAGCGTACAATGTATCTGAATTTAAACACTTGTATACACAACCCTAAGTGTTCAGATACTTGACACTGAACATATCAGATGTAATTTTAGTATGCCGAAAAAATGGGGTTGAACGCATATGTTACACTTTCGAAAGATGAATAAACATTTACGTTTCGTTACCGTTCAAAAAATAAGTAAATTTTCGTCTCGTGCGTCTCTACAGAGTTTGAGGAACCGTTATATGTTTTATTTTATTATTATGTATGAGATAATTGTACGTGAAAATGCATATCACGAAACGGTTAATATTACGAATGCGGACCGAGTCAACAGATAATCCGATACGGAGCTAACTAGAGACAAATATTTTCTCATAAAATTTTCCTCGAATACAATTTAGATTATAAATCAGATACATTTATAATTTAACGAGATTCCTTGTAAATGAAATTTATCATCCATTTCGCGAAGCGAACTCGCTAATTCCCTCAACATCGAATAATCGCGATGCGTGGATGTGCACAGATGCAATTTGCACACTTTTTCGACACACCAGATAGAAAGTACACTTCTTCATTTACCAACAATAGCGGAACGTGAACATGGGCATGTTTTTTTATAACGCCCATAGTCGTCTCGTTCAGTAGAAAACGCGGTGCGAAAACTCGCATACTAAACGCACATGCTGCACATAGCATTTTCCTTTCTAGACACTTGATCTGATATCCCAAGTGGATTTCAAAAATTTTTCACGTCTGTCCACTGTTTCCATACATCAGAAAAAAATTGAAAATTTGATCTCTAGTCCGATTTTCAGAAAAATGGATTTGTATTATGTGAATTATTGGATAAAGCAGTGGTGGATTTACTTTGTTTAAGGTGACAATAATTTTTAAGGGTCCCTATACAAATATTATGTAAGGCCGAGTTTTAAACGTACCTTCCCCTCTCAAATACACAAAAATGATTAAAATTGGAAAAAAATTAACGCCACAAGGTAAAATTTTGTCGCTTATTATGGATTTATAATATAATGTCTGTTTCATCAGATAAAAGACAAGTGGGTGATTTAAAAAAATAAAATTTGCTTTTTTACAAACAAGGGCCTTTTTTCTTCAGAAAGTGATTCAAACTTCGCGATGTGTATTAGATTAATATAGAAAAACTATAATAATTCATCAATAAATTATTTTTCAAAAATTCCCTAGAATTTTCAATGCACTCTTTTGGTACGCTTTCCATTTGGAGGCTTTTAGGCGAGAACTAGGGATGTCATAAAATTTAATTTTCCTGTAATCCGGCAAAAAAATATAGTTTCCATTTTACCGGTAAATTAAATTTTGAAAAAAAAAACCCCGGCAAAATACTGTAATGACATCTCTAGCGAGAACCTCCACTGCCTATAAAAAAATCCGCCACTGACAATAAGACGAAGTCGTCGAAAAGTAAATTTCGATGTTGTGAAAAGTTTTGAAAAAATTTTAGGGTCATATATTGATTATTGCATATTGAGAAAAACGTGAGTTTTGGAAGTTAAACGACATATAAAACGAAGTTTCGTATACGCCCAAAGTTCTAAGAGGTCGTTCATCGAAATGGCGGCCGTTTCGCTCGTGTTGTTCACATTTCCGGAAGACGACATTTAAGTTTGTGGTTTTAATTAGGCATTAGGTGGAATAACGTTTTAGCGCGTTACTTGCCAATTATTCGAAGCGACAAGGTGTATCGCAAGTGCAAGTACAGCTACGAGCAATCATTATTATCTACGCCAAATGTAAGCGATATTGCCGCGCTTCTGAAACGTTCTCGAAACGAAAAAAATCCACCGTTTCCTTACAATGTTTCAGCGAAATTTCGACGCGATCGAGCTAACGATGATTTAACGATCACACGCAATGACAAATTGCCCGCCGTTGCAAAACCAGCAAACGAGTTAATTATCTCTTCATTTGATAGATGTTAACTTTTTATACGAATCGCCGCTCATCGCCAATTTGACTTGATTTATTTATCGGTGGTGCAATCAGACGATCGTGTGAAAGAACATGCGTTATCATATCGATGGTTGAGATCTGCGGAAGTTTCGTTGTTGTGTTCAATGAACATCGTTATTATGTATATTGTTTGTTGTTGAGTTGTGCTTCAGATTATGGAAGAGCGGGTGGAGCCTTATTTATTTTCAAAGGAGCAATGTGCTTTGTGTTGTCAGGTGCTATGTTAATAGTTGATTGTGTCGGTTGTCTTTGATCGATCGATTAGTGTATTAGTGTGTACAGTAAGCCACCTATAACATCAAAATAGATTCCACGTTATAGGGGGTTAAGGTTTTTTATTTATTTTTTTGAACATTTTTACGTGTTAACTGTTTGGTTCAAATGCATTTGAACGATATAGAAGGGTCGTTATAGGGGGTTTTACTTTATTCTAAATCAGTGAATAAATAAATTTTGTATAGATGATATAATATACGTGTATGTTGACTTTACAAAATGCACTTTATTATTAGGCATTTTAAAAAATTATAGGAGTTATTTATTGTTCACTGACTAGGCCAATACTAAAAAAGAAGAATCCTCCGTATAACAGAATAGTTTGAATAGAGATGTTATTCATTAGTTCGGAGAAAAGAATAAAATGTTTGACCAACGAAAAATTACAATGAAACTTTTGCATTGACCTAAAAGGTAGATAAAAAAATATGTATGAGAAATAAACTAACAGCGTATTATCTTTATGTTAAATAGTAAAAACTTTTATTAGGTAGTCATAAAATAAAACATCAAAAAGGTTATTCAAAAGTTCAAATTAGTCAAAATAAATCATAAAAAAAACAATGAATTAACAGTATTTTTTTAACAAAACATTGTTAAAAAAACAAGATCTCTCTATAATTCGAAATTCATTCAAGTAAATAATCACACACAAAAAAAATAACAATATCAAACCGACATTCAGAACATCTCCGCAAAAAAAAAAACAAGTGTCAATATCATTAACCCACTTAATGCCGAGCGCGCGTGGCACCCGCTCCGCGCGCCATCTCCGGCCGTTGAATTTTCGCATTTTCGGTCCGCTTTTTTGCCGTTTTCCGGCTCGGATTTAGCCGCGCAATAATATCCATGTCCGTGCAGACATTTTTCGGTCGAGCTGGCATATGGTCGGCGGCCAAGAAGCCGCCGAGTAAAAAAGCAATAAATTCACAAAGAGACGGGAGCAACGCACGGCGGCCGCGCCGGTCGGTGCGCACGCGGCCGACGGACGATTCATGCTAATAGACGTTCGATTATGGCCATGTTTGGCCAAAGGTGTTGGCGGTGGGCTGCTTTGGGTTTTCGGGACGGGGCGAAGCGGTCGGGAAGGGTTCTGAGCGGGCCCAGTGTAGGGTATATGGCGCAGAAAGGATGATTGGTTTTCAGTGGTTCCTCTGCATTTTTTTTTTTTTTTTGAAAATTTTGTAATAGGTATGTTGAAGAAATATATATATATATATATATATATCGAGGAAATATGATATTTACAAGTTTGTATTTTGAATAGGCACGTTTTATGTTTTGATTTTATGATGGGAAAAATTAAAGCGCCTCTTGACTATGGCGCCGTATTTGCCTGCTAGGGTTGTCAGATTTACCGAAAATTGCATTTATCGGTAAATTAAATTTTGAAAAAAAATTAAAATAATGAGAAGCCGAAAAAAACGTAAAACCAAAAAAAACAACGATATTTTCAAAAAAAAAACCGTACATTTACAAAAACCGATTTTTCCAAAAATATTTTTTTGAAAAAAAAAATATAACACTTCGGAAACATTTGAAATAAAATTTTCTTTTAATTCACCGGTAAATTACCGAATTGTTTTTGGATCGTTTACCGGTAATGAATCCCTACTTTGCTACACCTTTGAGCAGGTCCTGGTTCTATATTGAGTGTTATACATTATATACATATATACAATATAAAAAAATATTTTAAAAATTTCATATGCGCTTAGAAAGTCTATTCTTTTCGTTTTTTTTTTTTTAAATGAAATTGATTATTTAAGCCACATTCGATATAATTTAATCTCAATTTAATTGATACTTAAATATTGATCAAATAAATCATGCTTTTTTCAGTTATCAACATCTTCATTACAAATAGTTCAAATATTTTAGATACCCTCAAAAAAAATGTAAAAAAATATAAATATGGTTGTATAATAATTTAGAATACTTTTGAAATTATTAATCACAATTGTCACATAATGGAACGAAAGTAATAATTAAAACAATAAATTTCATTTTCACATTTCTCATATTGTATTATGTATGTGATTTATAAAAAAAAATCAAATTATGTTTTTATTTAAAATTTTATCGATCTTCAAAGATAAAAGATTTAATCGAAAAAATTCTTTCCGATCCGCTATTCATTCCAGATAAAATTGACTATTAATTCAAATTGTAACGTTCCATGCATGAGACATAAAAATATTACACAATCCGATTTTAATTACTATTCAAATAATGAAATTTAATTAGCCAATTTATACCTGTTACGAACCATTCATTGAAAAATAATTATATGAATACACTCATATTCCTCGCTAATCAAGTCGCCATACCGAGGCGCAATAAGGCGATCATAATTGAAAAATAAAGTATCACAAATAATGTGTTTTTTACCGATCGAAATCTTTTCGTTTTGCCTCGTAATAATGGGAGATCAGTTAGAATTTTAATATGCTACTTGCATAAAAGGCAACGATATCAATCTCGAAAAGAAGCTGAATCATTTCGTGGACGTCGAGATGTGCGAACAAGCTGAGCATGACGATTAAATTTACACTAATTGCATTTATTTACAAGAATATTTAAAGCGTACTTCGGACTCCTGAAACGTGTGATTGCCAACAAATTATTAAGGGTAGTACTTTTTGCAAGCACTCAACCGTTAAACTTCATCTCAAACCACACACGATATTCGAAAATTACACCATTTTACAAATTAAAACGCGTACTTAAATTTAATATACGCTCCTACGAAAATATATATTACAAGCTGAACCTGGCAGTCGTTGTTCTGCCAGTCTGTATTATTTATAACAGCTTGATATGATTCTATGAATTTCCTAACCAAGGCAACTAAATTCAACAAACGACAGATCTTCGACTCTTCGTACTGAATTATTTTTTGTTTTAATGATACAAAAACGTTCTCAACAAAAAATACATATAAGACATGCCAATTTTCATAGTGATCGGTCGAATAGTGTTGGAGTGAAACGACGTTATATATATATATATATTATATATACAATCATCCATTTTTATATATACAGATTTGATATACATCAATATCATTGTAAAATGTATCTAATTATACGCTAAAAATGAACGGAAAGTCACATATTTAACGGATGACGATCGCCGACATCAATCATCTCAAATCCAGCAATTATTTGCAATTGCAATTCGCATCCGACAATGACTCGTGTCGAAAACGAAGACAACGCTCATTTCTTTCGTATAGAATGTCATTAAAATCTCATCGATGTAATTGAGTTTCGCAGAATGCAATCTGTGTATAGAAAACGGTGAAGGCGGATGAAAGTTTCGAGATTCTCCTTCGTGATTAGTGTCGATTTATCATCGGGTGATTGTTTCACGCTTTTTTGGCGATTTTACATGCAATTTCGATAGTCTTATTAATAAGTTGTTAATTAAATATGATAAAGTTTGTTTATCGTCTCACATCTTCGCCGAGTTTGCTAAACGGACCGAAAACATGAATAATAGATTCTGATTGTATTCGAGACTATATTTGTGTTTTATGGTGGTGAATTTGAGACTGATTTTTTTTCGATAAAAACTGTTTAGAATATACATGATTCAGACATTCGAGATTTCTCTGTTTAAAAATTGAAATGCGTTCATATTTGAATACCGATTAAAATCTGTATGAATCGTTAAAATAATAAATTTATGAAAGTTATATTTTAATTGGAATTCAATCACAGAATTTTTTCCAAGTCTTCAAATATTAGTATTATTTTTTTATTTTGTTGACGCTTCATAAACGAGAAATATAAATGCACAATTTTGTGCCATGTTAGCACTTTGTCAAACGGTTTTAAGGGAAACGTTCACGATTGTTAGAAACAACACAATGAATCGTTAAAGTAACAATAGTATTTTCGGAAGTCGAATTGTTTTTCGTTTATTGTTTTCAACGACAATTCTAATTTTTTACAAGCGAAAAGTGTTGAGAATGCAACAGGAAAACTTTTAATCACCGAGACGAACAAAAAAAACCACATTTTCTCTATAAATTGAATCTCCTATTTAATACACGACAATTATCATTGAATCGTACAACTTTATAATTCAAATCGACGTTTCCATATTAAACAGAAATCTTTAGATACCAGTTTAGATGCAGCGGCCGACACATTTAACACTTGAACTGAATTTATTGACGAAACGATGCTCTATAATTGTTACTTACAGTAAATAAAGTAGTAAACATATAAACATAATTATTTTCGAACGGTCGTCAAGGGATCCCGTTAAGCCGAATGGAAAAGCACTTTCATGCGAAAATCAATTTATTTCTAAACGCCTATTATTATCGTCGTCATTACAATTAAACTTATATCGCTACGCCGATTAATTTATTCATTAGTGTACGTGTATTTTTATTGAATTTACATAACAAATATTTCATGTATGTGTGCGTCGATAACTGGAGCGCGAAACCGAGATGATATTACATTATCGTGCGGATTTTTCCAAAATTAATTGGTACCCGCTCATTACTTATAGCTTAATGCTTCATGAAGAATAACCTAACGTATTCTTTTTTGAAAAGCTTAACGATTCATGAAATTAATCCGACATAATTAGAGAGCGCGTCTCCACGAAGCGTCAATTGTGAACCGATTAGAGTTTTTATCTGTTTGCAAATTTTTTCGATTGTCCTCCGTTGTGTTGTTGAATAGTTCAAATTCGATGAAAGTTTGTTTTTTGAAAGAATTGTTTAGATTTGTTGATTGTGTGTTGGTTTTCACTTAAGAATAATTTTAAGTAATTTTAGAGTCAACAGAATCGATATATGATTATGTAAGTAATTTGTTCATATACTTTCGATCTGATTGTGAGATCATTTAACAAAACATAATTTTTGTATTAATTTACTTAGGATTAATTCATTAAAGAAGGGTTATTTATTTATGAAAGAAGCTCAAATTTGTAAAAATACTGAAAAAAATTTACTCTATAATTATTCAAAATAAAATTTTTCAACTAATTGCACATCGGATATGCAATTTGTCTTATTCAAATACAATCCGATTAATAAAGATAATTTCTATAAATAGAAAATATTTAGTACTTTTTTATATGCATCACATACAATAATAAAAACATAAAAATTTCTAACTTATCACATCCGTTCATTTTAATCCGATTCGAAAAAAAATCACTAATTAATCCAATAACAACTTCTTATCTATTCAAACACATCAGTGAAATTTTACGCCTATGTAGGATGATTGAGGACCAAGCGAGTTGCTGGTGAAGCAGATGGATGAAGAGTTGGCTGGTACCGCAAACCGTGTCGTTTTAGCCTACTTATGTTGACGCCGCAATATTCGTGTGGGTGAGCACGCTTCGTCGTATGCGTTTTATCGAAAATGTTGGTGATCCCTGGAGCACGACGGATTTTGGTACTTTTCGCGTGACACGATGATTTCTCTGTGTAATAAGTAGAACGGTTGTATTGCGGGTGGTTGTAAATTTTGATGAAATCGATAATCATTAGCATAATGTAATCTTTTGATTTTCGTTTTTGAATATTTTATAGGAAGTTCAATCTTTTTTTAGTGTCAATAAAGAATTGATTCATGGAAATACATGTGTAAATATAAAAAATAAACCAATGAAAGTCTCATCAATATTTTGAACAAATAATTAGTTCTTTGACTCATTGTGTCGTGTCTTATACGTTTTCATCCGTCTCTGTGATCAATTGTCGTGTGTTCAACTGTCATATATTCAAGTGTAATTTGTTCATCTGTCATATGTACAAGTGTCATGTGTTCATCTATCGTAGAACTCTTTTTTGATACGAAAAATTGGGTTTCCAGAAGTTTGCACAAAGACACTAGTACACACGACATGACAATATCGAGCGTAGAAGAAAATCTGACAAAAATTTCGAAATACCATAATTGAAACAAAGTATAAAGCGTTGATTGAATTATTTAACTTTCA
Organism: Hydropsyche betteni; assembly: GCA_028571205.2. NCBI lineage: Eukaryota > Metazoa > Arthropoda > Insecta > Trichoptera > Hydropsychidae > Hydropsyche > Hydropsyche betteni. Next base: position 2,997,040 of record JAOXNN020000043.1, on the reverse strand, counting down.
TATAGTCCTCCAACTGACTTAAAACGTGTTATTTGTGTTACTGTTAGCGTGTGCCAGTGTCGTGTCTGCTAGTATCGTTTGTACAAACGTATTGTCATTAAAAAAAATTGTACAAATTAATAATTTTTATAATTATAAAAATCAATTGTAATTTTTAATTAATTATTTGATGTGAATTTGTAAATTATATTTACTTAAAAATAAAAAAAAATCAGTTTCACATGCCATTATGCTGATATTGGTCCAACTGCCACGAATAAAGTTAGGTTACGACCAAAATCAACTGTCAATTGCGCCGCGGTGTGGTTATCGAATCTTGGATTTTTCTGAAATCTTTCAAAATGAATAGCATATTACTGCCTTTTGGCAAAAAAGTTTTCAATCAATTAATTCTAAAGTCTCGAACTTCACTAATTCAACGAGCATCGTCGTACAAAAGTAGTATTTCTATCGAAAAATTATATCCAACAAGTCCACAGAGTTTGGTTACCGTAAATACTGTAAGTTGTAATAAGTAATGATCTTTTATAAATTGATTTTAGTTTAATAATACAAGAGTATTTCAGGTCCCTGAAAGCAAAGAAGACGAATTTAATGGATACATACCCATCAAAAAACTAGATATTTCTTACTGTTGTAGTTCTGGCCCAGGAGGTCAAAATATCAATAAAGTAAACACCAAAGTAGATGTGAGATTCAAAGTAAGCGAGGCGAATTGGCTGAGTCCTTCTCTGCGTGAAAAAATTGCGAAAGAAGTATACAAATTTGTTTTTTTTTTTTTATGAATGTCATTTTATTCGGTTGTATTTTGTTTTTAGCATCACACAAAAGTAACGAAAGACGGATATTTAATCGTCAAATCTGAATTAACTCGATCACAGCAATTGAATTTAGCTGATTGTATGAGAAAATTGCGGGACTTGATTTGGCAAACTGCTCATCCGCCCAAAAAGTTTGAAATGGCACCTGAAAGAGTTAGGAGGAGGTATTCATGAGTTTTTGTTAAATCATATGTATATGCACATATTTCAAATAATTATGACGATTATTATTTATATTTTAGAATGGAAAAGGCAGCTCGAGAACGATTACTGGTAAAGAGAGCAAGTTCCCAATTGAGAGCTTTACGTCAACCACCAACTGTTCCTGATTTATGATATTATCGTTAAACACTTGTTCTATGAACGGTGGAAATCCCTTAAATTTGTTTAATATTTATAAAATTATCAAATCCTGAACTGTACTATTATATAATTCATAATTAAATTAGAAATGCTTCAATTTGAGTCTTTTATTTTTAAATAATTCCCAAATTTCTCAAATCATGGATTCTTCAATCAATAAAAATAATTGAATGCAAATGTTTCTAAATTTTCATATCATGCCTTCATAATATTGGTTAAAATCAATTATCTCATTAATTGATTGGACTAACTCTGGACCAGTGGCGTGCCGTCATTGGAACAGAGGGAACAGGCTGTTCCCTCAAATTTTTTCACAGAAATTAAAAAAATCGTAATATAAATAATTAAGAAGAATTGTATAAAAACAATTGTTCTGTGACGTTAGCGAAGCTCGGAAAC
>JAOXNN020000043.1:2965326-2995357 GCA_028571205.2 Hydropsyche betteni | reverse complement strand
TAAAAGATGCCCAATAGTGATTGAAAAATTTCTTTAAAAAGGCGATAGAAGGATTGCTCTCGCATACAAATGAAACTGGTTTAAAAATTTGCGCATATATTCCTTCAATATTCAATTATTTTTACCATCGCCAACTAACTTGATTTCATTTTTTTAAGCACACACACACACACACGCACGTGCGCGCACATACATATACATACATATAAAATATGCGCGGGCACATACATATAAAAATTTTCATAATTCCTGTTCCCTTGATTTAAAAGTCACGGCACGCCACTGCTCTGGACTGTGGATTACTCAACCTTATGTGACGATATGTATTTAAAAAAAATACTATTCTTCCTTTGAAATTATTCTTTTTCAAAGAATGTATTGCAATTCAAAAAACCTTAATTTAGATGACGAAATACCCTAAGTTGTCTTTCTGACAATAGTTTTTAGAATATTGTCATAGAAACGACACCACAACATTACTTATTTGCATGTCAGACCTAAATTGAAATGTCGTATAGAGACTTGAGAAGTACACTAAATCTTGATTGTCTTTAAATATCAATAATTAATTTGATTTGGTGAATTTCTTATTTATAATATTTTAGATTTTGTGGAACATTTAAGAGCATTAGACTATCCAGATAAGGTATCCTTGGAAAGCTTTCGTCGACCAAATTTTCCTTTAGTGGCATCATTATTAGCATGGTTAGTTGAACGTTTTGATCCTGAGGCCACACTCGATGGCGGAGTTAACACTATTGAAGAAAGAATATCTATTATTCGTTCAGCAGCACAATTCATGGTATATATCAATGTATATATTATTATAAATACTGCTTATGTAAACAACTAAACGAATACTTTAGACAAGATGGAATAAGAATAAAAATGTTGAATCATTTTTTACAATAAATTATAGGCTACCAAGGCAAATTTGAAGCTCAATACAAAAAAACTTTATGGTGCAGATGGATATGCTGTTAGAGAGTTATTGAAAATTACAACTGTACTTTATGATGCACTTATTATTGCAAAAGCTGATAATGTAGAAACAGAAGACGCAGAAGATCCTAGTTACTTATTTGACGTATCATCAAAGGTTCATATAATAACAATAAGAATAAGAATTTAAGAAAATTACTTAATTTATTTATGTTATTATACCAATAACAAATTATTATAGTTGAATGAATTGAAATACGCCCGAAAACTGGCAACAGATGTTACATCTAATGGTGCAGTCATTTTTGATTTGTTAAATAAAGAAGTTGATTTCAAGGTAAGGAATTATTTTAAATAAAATTTGAAATTTGAAAATATTTACTTTTTATTTATCAAAAATACATACAAAGGAAATCAGAGAACAGTCAATAAGTCGACCGTTGGATATGACTATTGTTGATGGAGCTGTTGAACGTGCAATTGCTTCTTTAGAAAAAAATTTGGCAGTTGTGCATGACCAAATAGATAATGTAGCAGCAAGTGAAGCATCTCTTGATAGTAAAATTGAAAAGAGAAAAGCTGAACTTGAACGTTGTGAAAAGCGGCTTCAAGCAATGCAAAAAATAAAGTATGTAAAAGTAACTTTATTTCAAAAACCCATTACAATTTTTTGGGTAAATTATAAAATGTTTTAGACCTGCTTATCAAGCTGAATTTAAAACTCTAGAAATTGAATTGGAAAAGTTGTATGACGATTATGTACTTAAATTACGTTGTATTGAAGCATTAAAACAGCAGTTAAGTGCCTTAGAAGCTGCCGAAGCTGAGGTTGTTATTTCTTGAATAAAAACTTATGCAAAATAATATGGATGTAAGATATAAACCAAAATTTTTTAAGGTTGCCGAAGAAAGAAGAAATGCTGCTAAAAAGCTGATACAAAAATACGAAGCTGAAGATATATTAGTCAACATGAGTGACACAGGCATGCACATTTTTGACACCTTACTAATTTTGAATGTATAAGTCTATTTATTTCAATTAATTATATATATTTTATAGATGATTTCCAATATGATGAAAGTCCTAGAAAAGAAGTAGAAAAACGCCCAACAACTAGACCAAGAACGAGACTTCGAGTTCGAACAGCTGGTATTTATATTTATCTTTTTTTCTTGTTACCTTTACTTCTAAGTGTTAATTTCAAATCTATTAGCTGCTAATGGTCGAGGTGAACAACCTAAAATTTTCGGAAGTATGATGGGCAATAAAGATGATGATTTTTCAATTGACGATTCACTCGGAGATGACGATGATTTATTAGGTGAGAATTTGGACGAAGAAGATTTGAAAGCATTGGACATGGGTACTGAAATTTCCTATTATTTTTTCATGAAATTCTCTGACCTTGCTAAAATTATTCAATATTGTAGGCGAATCAGATGATCTTGGATCATTGGGAAGTTCTGACGAAAGTGAATTGATTATGGGTGGCAATAATGCTGCAGGAAATACATCGAATGGGAATATAAGTAGATCTGGAATGGGTAATAAAAGCCAAGGGTCTATGGGTTCAAATCATTCTTTAAATAAAAGAGCTCCCTCTGCTAAACCTAATGGTGGCCTTCAAGATATACTTAGCGACGATGATTTTTAATATTTCAGTGTATCAAAATTATAAGTAGCTAAATTATATTTTTCAGTTCACTTATTGTTAATATTTAAATTATAGTATTAAAATATTAGTTGAAAAACCATTTTTTTTATTAAAATGAAATATACAATTTACAATCTTAAAAGTACATTATATTTTACATAACTAATAAAATTTTAGAAAAATCAATTATTTTCAGAATTAATTTCACCAACAATTAGTATCAAAATTTATACATTGGACATTTGTGGATCAATAATGGCTTGTGATAAATAAAATTGTAATAAATGATATTATATAAAAGATTATATCAGTGATATTATAGTAACAATTACTAAACAAATAATTATAGTATAATATTTGAATATATTTTGAAAAAATAATATTAATTCAATATATTATATCAAACCCAAAATCATAATATTTTGATAAAATACAAATCCATCAATCAACAATTCCTTAATTCTATTTTTAAAATCAGTTCAGCAATCGTCAGTACCCATCATTTAAATCTAATTTTTAGGGGTTACAGAAGATGCATTATATGACAATATTTTATAATACAATCATTAATATACATAAAATTACACGAAAACTATAAATATAATACACAAGGATCGATATAAATCTAATATTTATTAATATGGCTACCGCTGCTGTTCGAATCGAACCCCTCATGTCCAGATCTTGAATTTTGCACTGGATGATCTGAACGATTATGTCGACTTTCATCACAAGCATTAATAAATTGTTCGGCTATTGTTCTGTGAAAAAAAATCAACACCATTTCACTTTCAATCCTAAAAAATGTAAATTTATTACAGTCGATTAGATTTACCTATCTAGTCCCGTGTAAGTTCTTATGACATCAGCTTCTGTAACTGGTTTTGATTTCTTTTTTGACTTCTTCACCTTTTGATCTCCATGCCTGGAAGACCTTTCTTCCGGATGATTCTTCTGGCGATAGATTCTTTCCAACGACCGTGTTAATTGGTTGCTTCTTCTACGTTCCTGATTGCTTGGAGACGTCGAGCTTGCATAGCGTTTGCGTTTGACACGAACCTATATTAAAATAAAGAGAAAATCGACAGATAAAAATCGGCATGTAATAACCATAATATTTCGAATCGGATTTCACAAAGCTATAAATTAAATTAATCACGATTATTACGCACAAGTAAACCGTATAAAAACCTTATGATATTGTTACATTTTTGTCTTGTGTAATTAGTTTTAATCTCGTTCTCATGAACTTGCTACAACAACGTTGCATCACTTTATGAATTGTTATCTTCGCATTTTCCATTTTATCTGTACCGCCGTTTGCTTATGCAATGTTTCATATTTGAAAATCGTTTTCGCTTTCCCAACGCACAAGTTCTTTATATTTCAGTTAATATTCAAAATCCCTCACACAATAAAATATTAATTTTTTTTATGAAATTCATATAAATATTTTTATTCGTTTGAATAAGATCTGAGTTCTATATTTAAAACAACTGCATAAAAACGTGTAGTACAGCTTAACCGCCTCAAATCGCGTGCAAAATCTCAAATTCTAGAATTAGCAAATAAAGTCACACGCTTAAATTATTCAAGAGACAAAACCATTCGAAAAGATCATTCGATATTCAGTTTACGAAGACTAACGGCGCAAGATGAACAGAAAATCTGTGCAATCGGCGATAAATTGACCAAGCCGCTTTGGTATTCAGGCGACAACGCATCCTCAATGTACTAGAAGAGTTGCAGATGACTATTTCACAATGCCGAGGAAACGTCTCTCTTTTTGTTTCGAGTAAAAGTCGAATGAGACCTTTGTGATTTAGATGCGTTTTTGTATAATGCGAGAGAAACGTTCGACCCTGTCCGTTTGAAAAATCGACCGACAAACAGTTGACAAGGCTGACCGGCTTTAAGGGTTTGAGGCTTTCAATAATTACGCAGATGTGACCTCGATAGTCTCGCTTTGCATGAATTGAAATATTTACCATATCATTTGCTGAAAACGGTGCGTAAACCGGAGGATACAGCATATGTGGAGGCGGAGGACCCATCGGGCGTGTCAAAGGACGAGCATGAGGTCCTGCAGGAACCATCGGCAAAGTAGCATAACCCATCCTTGAAGCAGACACTGGAACTAATGGCACTGGTACGGGCCTCGTTAACTGCAACAAAAAAATCGATTATAAAAACCGCATTACACAACACACGATGGGACACAAAGTACCAATACAAATGATTAATTACACTTTTTACGAAAGAGTGAAATCGTTGCGATCTATATCGATCGTAAATCCAAAATCGGACACGAAACCATTTCGATCCAAGTTCGATGTATCATAATTGCAGTCACTTTCGATTCACCTTTGCGAGCGATCCACGCACGTGCCCACGTATCATTTGCTCGACTAATGATCCGCGATGGAACGTGACTCGAAAAAGTCGAAAATGAAAATAAATGGAAATTCGATGCGGGTTTTTTATAAGAATTTTCACAACGTGACCGCTCGGGAGTATGATGCGCAGAATCGCTTTGACGATCGAGGAAAACGCATTGAACACGTCCGCTCTGATAACTATGGATGTGGAGTAAGATGTGAGTCGTGTGTGTGTGTGTGTGTGTGTGTGTGTGTGTGTGGTGTGTGTGGTGAAAAAAAGGCTGTTGAGGTGAACGGCTTTCGTTTCAGGGAAATAAATCTGAAAATGTTCGCGGTTGATCGATTGTCGATGGTGCAATCTTGAATTGCTTTGGATAAATTTATTGTATAATAAATTTGATTTGAATGCGTTCATAGTATTTTTGAAATATTATGCATTTTTTTAATTAATTTTTTATTGTATTAATTTATTCAGAATTTTGGGATATTCCATGCATTAACTATAGATTTAGATAATATCAACAATCATTGTGTAAATTAAAATAAAATTTAAAATGTGCGAATGTAACACATAATACAATAAGAATTATTAAATAAAACTTAAAGAAGATAATTTTTTTACGAGACAAATATTTTAAGAATTCTCCAAAACAGATAATTTACCTATTACAAACCTCATCAGCACGGTAAACATCATTGTGTTCTTTTCTCGCGAGTTCACACGTGTCAATTGATGTCAATTAAGTTTTCATATACAAACGGATGTATGCACGAGCCACACAGTTTGAGAGCCGCATTTTCATAGTACACGAACCGTGTAGATGCGGAGATAACGCCACGAATTAAAACGGATTGCTTATAATAATTCGTTACGTACGCTCGTTATACGACTTCTTGCACCGTTTCCTTCGAACGATTTTGAATTAAAACGTATTTGGAAAAATTCTAAATGTATACTGTATTAAAAAAAAGTAACAATTTGAATGAAAAACACATTTCTATACAAAATTTCGACGTAGCAAAAAAGGGAAAATATAATTATGTGTTTTCAAATATTTTCAAATAACATGTAATTTTCCTTGACGACTTTCTTTTTTAGTTGGAATATATGGAAATACATTTCTTTGCGTCTATTCGCAAATAATAATGTTTTTGTCGTGTACGCACCCATTGAACATTATGTGCGAATCATTAATCAAATGTAATACATTGTTTCGTTTCTTCCGTCGCTCATTGTTGCTCATGAAGAATCTGGGTTAATAGCTATTTAATTGTGTACGCATATTAAAATAATCGGTTTCTAAGAATAAATGAGTTGTCGATTATAATTCGGCGCGCTTCAATACGAAATTTTCCTCCATAATTTCAAATATACAATGTTTAATGTAGTTCAAAGTCAATACTAACAAGTAGTTCATCGACATTGCGAATAGAGTACAGCGTGACACAATAAAAACTTGATCTTCTACTATGCCTACTTTGAAGTAAGTTCTACAATTTATATTTAGCAAATAATTAAATTTAATGTCAATTAGACTTGACGCTAACAAAACTTAATCACACATTTATTTTTGACATAAAACGGGTGTTTTAACGTTAACCCAAATATGAACAACGGATTTTAGCGTCCGCGAAAAACTCCATCATCTCCAACAATCAGAATTGTGCTTATTGTGTGTGTCGGATTTTTTTAAACATAAAAGTCAACTGAGTGTAAAAATCTGGACTTATTTTACACGTGCGCAATTTTGTACGAATCCAAGAGCATCGCGTAGATTTATAGAATTGAATTTTCACACAGTGAAAAACAGAATATCCAATTTAATGCGATTTAACATAGATCGACGTCGATCGAATCGAGTTATCCGTATTTCCGTAGTTTTAGCATTCAGCAAAACATTGGCGATTTGAAACGCACGAATCGCACCCGATAATGTACGACTCGGTGATTTTTTCACACCGAATTCCAATCTAGAATAAATAAATAAAATAAAATAAATGTGAAAAGCGACTCGTTTCGGACAACTTGAATCACGATTTCGAACATATTTTATTCATCGTACGAAACACATACGTCTTTGTGTCTTGAATACAATGCGTGTTGGCAGTATTTGGGATAGAGTTTGCACGAAATAATTTCAGTTTTGAATGAGATTTAACCGATCGGAACGGTGAAATGTAAATCCTTTTAAGTTGGAAAAGTTAAGACAGTTTTTGCTTTCACGATTTCGATTTTTCGCCATGTTCTATATATTATATAAAAATATAATTCTTTGAACGATTTTAATTTATGTATACGGAAGGTTTCAAAAGTTATTGAATATATGTGAACGATTTGACTGTTGCAGCTTAACGATTTTGCATTACATTTGCCATTTGTAAATGTGACATTTAATACGTAGACACATTCCATTCAGACAAATAAATCAGATAAGACTTGTAAATTTGCAATAAATTAAATCCGATCTGCTTTGAATAAACACTGAAAATTTATTGTCGATCTTGAAAATATGACTTGAAATTCAATCTTCATTTATGTCGAAAATTCGAAACAACCTAAAAAATATTGATCAGAATAAAATTTCGAAACGTTACATTTAACGATTCTAGTCAACAACTATCGAATTTTTACGCAATTGCATAATTCGAATTATACTATACAAAAAACGAACGCACAAACCCATCAAGCCATCATAAGGACGATACTCAGATCAGCAGTAATCGTGCATAATTCGACTCGAATGCATTATAATTGTGCTATCGCCGGTCCGTTCACCACCGTCCACAACACATAATACCACACAGAACTCGGATAAGAGCGATCATGAGACGCAGGGAACGGTTAAAGGTCAAATTGCTGCCATGTTTAGCAAGCATCGTGATCGTGCAAGCAGGAACTGGAGCCCAGCGCGGCAGGTTGGTGAAGAAACACCACTCGTTGTCGGAATGCAATCATATAAGTGGCCTGCGCGGACTGGCTTAAACGTTTCTATGTATCCAATCTGCTGGGTGGTTTGAATGAAAGCCTGCTGATATGTTGTGGTGTGATCTTAACGCCTGTTGTCTTTCGGATTTCTTTGATGATTTGGATTTTGATTGGTTAATGTGTCGTGTTTTGTTTGTTCGTTATAAAGTATGCCGATGGAAAATCTACTTTGTTGAAAAAAAACTTTAAATATACTCAGTGATTCATAAGTATGGTATTTAGTTTGGTTTAAGTGCTATGATCTAATAAAAAAAATTTAGCATAAAATTTGAGTATGCAATTATATTAATAATGGAATAATTTAATAAGTCAAGTGGAATTATTAATAAGTCAATAAATGACAGCCACCGTCACAAAAAGTTATTGACCGAAGTCTAATTTATAATAAAAACCATATAATTCATTTCATAAAAACTTTCATTAGATAAAAAAATATTCCATCAAAAACTTCTTTATAAATTACCATTCAATTAAAACGCGGAACTTTAAAACTTGAACCTCGCATCTATTGCACTCTATATAATCCAAAATGAAAGCAGAAGCTCATTGTTTCTAAGAATAAGTGTCCATTATACGTAGTGATATAACGAATCATATCATAAATCGTAACAGCATGACAATGATCAGCGCGTTTGAGCTCTATACATATTATATTTTCGTGCTCGTCATATCTTTATTATGAGAGATGAGAAGCCATTACGGTGATAAAACTTCACGGTTCGATAGCCTCTGTTTGCTTTCATGATGACGTATTAATCCAATAAATGCAGCTCGTAAATTTTAAACGAAATAACTTCACTGTGGTTTTATGGTTCGTCTTCGCTTTTCACAGGTTTTTTAAATGAAGTACATTGTTGTTGTTGATTTTGCAACGATTCGGTTGTGTGCAATTCGATTTTCGTATGGTTGAACAATGCATAATGGTGAATTTATCAGGTTTTCGCATTCACGCTGCTTAAATTAAATTATATTCAAAAATGAAACAATGATTTCGTGCGATTTGTTATTGATTTGTCTTGGACAATATGAATTTTGTTTTTGGTTTCACGTTGATAAGTGAATTATATCATTTGTAAATCTAAATTGCATGAAGCAATTTTCAGAAAAAAATGAATTATTTTTTTCTCAATTCTAAAAGATTACCGATACTTTTTCGTAAGATAGATTTTTATGTTTCATCAAATTAAATAAAAATATTTAAAACAAATTAACATGGGTTTCGCGTTTCTCCGCCCGTTGAACTCTCTAAAAAATAATGAACTCTAAATAGCATTTTCATCAATTTAAAACAATAAAATGACTTCGATTGTTATTTGACGAAGAAAAATTAATTACCATCATGAATGAAAATTGCTTCGGAAATAAAAAAAATCAATTGGTTTTGCTTTTTGAATTAATCAAATCACGTATTTACAATGAGAAAACATACACGAAAAACTTTCTATCGTTCATAATTTTATAAGGTTGGAAAATTAACATATTTTATTGTATGTAAATTATATTACTGTGCAAAATGTTGCATTTGAATGATTTCTTTTGCGAATCGCTAAAACACGCTCCACTTATGGTGCTGTGTTCGAAGTTTTTCGTCTGTCGCTCGAAAAAAGCTCATTTGTCGACTGTCTCGCAACAGAGGAGACTTTTTCTTCCGATATTTCGAATATTGCGGTCGACAATTTAAAATAACTCAAAAATGGAAGGTCGACTTTTCAATAAAACTGTTTGCGAACTAGACTAATCGTGAAAAAACGAGCGTATCATTATTCAAAGCGCCGCGGAAGTGGATCGTTTTCTTGTATGTACATAAATAAAATTTTCGAAAAAACATAATGCCTAAAAGTATCGAATCACGTTTTTTCAACGGATCATATTTTGCTACTGTTGATTTGTATACAAACGATGTGAACGAAAACGTAATTTGTACGAATGTGGAAGCGATCGTGGTCGTGTCATCTAAGCTCGTTATCTTTTTTCAATACACAATGCCTTGTAATTGAAAAGGAAGTAATAACAAAAAATAATAAATGTACCGATGCGTTTTATTACTATTATATCAAAAGAAAAGAAATATCATGCTCGATTAAACAAATACGTGAGATAAGTAATGGATTTCTATTCGAAACGCAAATTTCAATTCTCGTTGTGCGTGTCTCTATAATATAAAAAAATCATATGTGGTATGTGCCGCGTCATTGAACACTATCGCATTATCAATCACCAATACAGCTTTTGGCGGAAATAATGATGGTTTTTTATATTATTTTGTTTTAAAGTTGACGCGTGACTTGTTTATCCATTGTGTGATTGAAGCAAAGTCTAAAAAACGTGGCCCAACTTTTAATGACTAAAAAATGATTAGTTGTTTAATAACACGCAGTTTGCCTATTTGTCATTCGATAAATAGTATTTACAAATTTATTTTTTTAATTTTCATTAATCAAAAATACGTATTATTAAAAAAATACACACATATCTTTTTTTAAATGAGTGAGTATCTAATTAGTGAGTTTACTAAGTGAGTATCTATTCAGCTCTATATATTACAAGTTTTTGTTTGTGCAGCGACACTGTAGTGCAATATGAAATGGCACGTAGACGTGAAATATTACCGTAATACATAAGAAGGTATATTGTGCAAAATGAATTGCGGTTAAAATTATCATTGTAAAAGTCGGCAATAGAAAAAAAGGCGGCTCAATTTCGTAACGACTTCTTTTTCGGAAATTGTAATCACCGAAAAAAGGAATAAAACGATTTTTTCATTCGCGAAAAATGTGCGATAGTAAGAATGCAAATATTTCGAACGCAAAAAAAATTTGACCTTTATGGCGTCACGAAGACGTTTACTTTTTATGGCTAACACGGAGCTTTTTTGCTATTCAAACGACGTAATATTTGCAATGAAAATAAAAATACAGAAGAGTGTCATCAAATACTTTTTTTATAGTTAATTTTTGCCGCGTTGTCGCGTGATTTGACTATTTTGAAATTCGCCTAATGCGTCTTTTACGATCGTAACACAATAACAGTTATATCGCAAATTTGAAGGACAACTATTCATGTTCGACAAGTTGATGTAATCATACTTATTGTTGCTTAATATACATACGAGAATGAATGTCATTCGCTCTGTATAAATGGAATTTGTGACATTTGACATACGCGTTAGGCGCTAAAACAATGCAAGTACACACGAGTGAATGTAAGCAACTTTTAGACGTATTTTTATTGCGCTTTGCAAAAGAATCCATTGATTTACGATGACGTGTTGTTAAAAACACCTGTGCGTTGAAGTCTCTCGAAGTGACCTCACAGGTCTAATTCTTATTTTGATGAATGCTTTATATTTTTATGGCGATCCGGCTGATTGCCTAGAAGATAAACGTATATATTTTATATCACATTTGATAGTCAGATTGTTTCGATAAATTTATTATCTAAGCATTGCTTAATTTTTGAACACAACATAATTTTTATTTCAAGGTAATATTGAACGAAATATTTAAAGAATCTATTATTTTCATTAATATAACCTCGAAATATTTTTTCATTGAAATATGAACGTAAATTTATTATTTAATTTTATATAATCACAAATATTTTATGTCAAAACTTTTTTCGATTCAATATAAGATAATCAAACTGAATTTTATATTCAAATATTATTATTGTATTTCATTCATATTCAATACATTTTATACAAAAAAATCGTATTCAAAAAAATATTCAACACAACTATTCATATATTTTCTAACTGTTAATGACAACACACCTCAAACCACATAATTTCAAGCCAGAAAAGCACTAAAAACTAAATAAAACACCTCAAAACAATAAAGCACACCACACGCAAGCCGGAAGACGCATCTCGCGGAGATCAATGCGAAGTGACGTTTCCCGCGATCGCATAATACAAATTTCCATACATTATTCATATACGTGGTGCGGCATGCGTTTTGTTTACCCACAGTCTCCAGTTTTCGATGCCTTCTGGCCGTTTTAGCGGTCCATGTTCCACTTATCGAAAGGTCACAACATGCAGCCATTCATCGGCTTATTGGTTTGTAAAATCGAAGCAGTCAGCGTATTGGTGGGTGCGGCCGCTTGCACTTTTCGAGACGATCGCGATGAGTCAAAGTTGTTGGGAAAAAAGTGTGTTTTGGGTGTATCCGTTTGCGCTTTGAGCATGAATAATGAGTAGAAAAATTTGCGAGTGTATGTGGTAACATTATAATGTTTTTTTTTTTTTTTCGAAAATTCAAGAAAAAAAATGCGAGTGAAACCATACGCGATATGTCAGATAAAAATGTTTTGAAATGATGTGAGAAAAAATGGTGTTTTTGAACTTTTGTTTTGCGTTGACGCGACGATCGAATGATACTTTCTTTTTCGTGTGTGTAATAAAATAATGTCGGATTTACAAGTACGTTGACGTTTTATGGAAATTTTTCGTGTAGAATGTCACTTAAATTATTTATTAATAAAAATAAATAAACATCGATATTTTCGATTCGAATCAATTATATTATTTTTATTCAAAACGTAAATATTTTCATTAAAAATTCACACAGCCTATTCGAGCGAAATGGAACAACTTTCAGTTAAAAAAAAATGGTAAGCATAATACGATATTATTATGGTAAGATAAGAAATCGTCTGTTTTCGCATCGCCGCTATAAATCTCGAGTGCGTGTCGATAAAATTCACATTTGATTTCGACCATTCACTTTTGTCGCGCTGAAAACCCACTTCCGTCGAATATTTCACAAAGCGCAATTTTCGCGAACGCAGCGCTAAAGCCTTAGACCTGCGACGGCAGTAATTAAATTTCGAAAAAACGGCGGGTAATAAACCTAAAATATGCGCCAAATTATCCGTCGAACTGAATCGATTTTCATAATTTGATTTTTAAGGCCACAACAAGATCAATTATGTGCAATTTTCGACGGCCTTCTCATTCCGTCTCCATTGTTGGACTGGTCCGTAAAAAAACCACATAAAGAATTGTTGGCTAAATAATGATTCGAATCGACATGAAAACGCGTTCATATCGATTGATATTCATTAATTTGAATCGAGTTGGAATTATGCGCATTTCTATTGAAAAACTGTTATTGAGTTTCGACACTCATTGGGAAAAAAACTGAGCTAGTTCTAGTTATCTTGATATGAATAATAATAAAATTGCACAAATTTGACCTATTTTATCGTTGAAACTAATTTGAATATTAAAGTGCATACAATATTTTATAAATTCACAAAAAATATCTATATTTTATTTTTCAAAGGTAATCAAGCATTTCGAAACAAAGTCGGCACTATTTATTATTATGTCTTACCATAAAAATCAACCATGATTTTCGACGTTCATACATAATTATAAAATACCGAATATATCAAAGAAGGCTCTCGAGGAATGTTCTAACGACTATCATAAAATAAAATTTCCACCGGTTCGAATCAAGAGGAAAGCCTGTCATGAAGATCGTCAATCGTTTAATATGGACAAATCAAGTTCGGAACCTGTTCGTTTACTTTCTCGTCGGTCATCGGACAAACAACTGTCCTAGTGGCACATACAAACGGCTGAGAACTGCCATTGGCATCTAAAACGACATGAGCATAAACAATAAATGTGAAATGCCATTATTTCGGTCGCCGCGGATTGAATAAGGGCGAAATTGTGCGAGAAATCTCGAACGGATCTGATAGGAGAATTCTTCGAGTTTTTGTCTAATGGTGTTTGTATGGTAATTTTAGGCACAATGCGAATTGAAGATGAGTCGGATGGTTTTGTATTAATCAGTTCACGCTTTCTTTAGTCGATTTTTTATTTAAATTTTGCATCCGAAAATTGTTCGGAGTTACAAAGAATTGAGCGAATTATAAATTTCATGGTAAATGGTTCTTAATCGTAAGAAAGATCATGCGAAAAGAATGCAAATTATACATTTTCTATAAAATAAGACGAAACGTTTCCTATATGTTATAACCACCGTATCGAATTCCTTACATATTTATAATCGATTCAAGTAATCAATTTTAATTCTTGATAAAGATAATATTGACAAAACAAACACTATTCTTATACACAAAACATTTAGTTAACATTTTTTCTGAAGAAAATCATTGTAGTTTTTAAAATAAAAACGACATGAAAAATCGTGCAACGATAGTTGATATTCAACTTTTCGCACACATGAAATATTAATATTTTTCGCGATATTAAGATATATTAATAAAAAAATCACATTTGGCGATATGCACATGCGTGCTTAACAGTGCGCGAAATTGTACACGAATTTAATTAGACTTGCTTTCGGAAAATTGAAAACGTCCCACTTCGAAATATTTAACCAAACAATAAAACCCGCAGGCATAAACGACTCACGAAAAAAAGGACAACACGTGAAAAAAAAAATCGCATTCGACAATTCGAAGTCGATTGACCGCCAAAAAAAAAGACATATGGCGTACGAACGTACGCGGGAAAGAAGAAAGTGGTTTCGATAGAATCTTCTATACGATTTATAATGGCTGTTTTTAAATAATGGAACGAAATTGTAGACGCAGAGTATCTATCAGATGGTGTCCGAGATGATTCAGAACCAAAAAAATACATACACGTTTTATAATGGAAGTTGTTGATAAAAAAATTCGATTCAGTGAAACTGCAAGTACGTAATCCGGGTCGAACACGATTTAAAACAAGATCAATACTCTGATGCTCTTTTGATGTTAAAAATCTATTAGTAGATAAATTGCGTTGTGATTTTCAGCAAATTTGTAATGATCGGAGAAAATGGAGCTCGATTGTGCGTACGGAAAAAATCACGTTAACGCAATTTTATTCATGATTCTGATCTGGGAAATTTTAAAATGTAATTTGTCAGTTAAAATTCTCGCGGTGGATTCTGCGTTTTGATGTTTATTTATACAAAATGAAGAGAAATTTTTTTAAACATAAATAATGTCCGAAAAGAAAGTCCATTATATATAATTGTGCAACAAAGAAATAGAAATGATCACCAATTTATATTTGAGTAGGCGAGATGTGTTTATTATTTACATTGACCATAAGAAAAGAGAAGAGAAATTCTTCGCATTCAAAAGAACGGAAAGCATGAATATAAAATTAATGCCAAATACAATGTAAATATAGTTTTTCTCACATGTGCCTATAAAATAGCAAAATATTGCAAAAATATTTGGCGAGACTATTAGCCAATTCGGCACCTATTGTACCGCGATTTACTTTAATTATGAAATGAATTTCATAGATTAAATACCCAAAAACAATGGACGATTAAGCTCTTACGACTGTTTCAATTGTAAAATTAAAAACCATACAAACATAATGGCAAAAATAAACTACGACGATTCAAACAGAATTCTAAACACAAGTCAACGAACGATGTGCGAGCGAAAAATCACAACAAATCGAAATATTATGCAAATCCACATCGAACAACAAATATTTCATCGACCTCATCATATCTTGAAACCACACGTAAAATTGACAAAATCACCAGCAAAACCCGAAACAACCCATCGCACAACCGTTGCTAATTACAACAGTTGCGATCGTTGCGCTCTGACTGCAGACCTCGCACATATTATAATTTCGTTTGCGATTTTTATTAATGTTTATTTATTTTTTCATACACGAGAGAAATGGCGACCCAGTTATCGCAGTTCGTACGTTACGGCCGATAAAACCGTGCCGTTTAACCGAAGACCACGATTCCCGTTCAGAACGGTCCGGAAAAAAGGCGGCAACAGTTGGCCGATTGTAAATAATCAATTTTATTGGGGAAAGTCGTGACGAATCGAGTCGGATGTGTGTGCTATGAAAAAAAATTTTTTTCGCCAATCAATCTAACGTCGCTTTCGAAGAGCGAAGTTTGATCGAAAGTGTGTCAAGTTGTGTGCAACTGGTGCGGAGTGGCTTGTGCGGGGTTAACGTGTGATCCCTTCGGATTTGAGGTATTGTGTTTGGTAGAAAGTGTTTATTGGATGTATCGGATGGTTAATTGTTGTGTCGGAGTAGGTAGTGGCCAATTAACATGATGGCAAGTTGAACGTTGCGATATTAAAAAGTCATCGCAGCTTTGCAATATGTGCTAAACGTTAAAAATTATGGTTCATAATGAGTGAAATCGCGAATTTTCGTTTTAGAACGTTTAAAATCAGTAAGTTACAACAAATTGTTCATATTGATGTAACGACACCAATGATGAACCATGTAGTTGACCATCTTTCAGAAAAATGTGAAAATCGATATTTCTAAAGATGATAATCTTTCGAAAAGGATGCGATAGTTAAGCTCTAATAAGCAGTTTTTGTATCTAACCTTTTTCGAAAGATTATCATCTTCAAAAACCTTATTTTTACGTTTTTCTGAGAGATCAATTACAGGTACATAGTCACCCTATATAAAATTAAATTAATTTGAAATAATTTTAATCTGAATAATAAATAATACGCATGAAAATTTTCGGATTTTCAAATAAACTATTATAGAAGAAATAAGTTTGTTGATTTTTTTAACTACTGCAATAAAGTAAAAAAAAATAATGATTTAAAAATATTATCGTATACAACATTAGAAATTATAAAATAAACAAATAGCGCAAAACATAACCACCATTATACGAGGCAGAGAAATTTTCACACAGGAATGCAGCTTCGACCATCAATCATCGGCGATTACCACCATTCGGAAGCGCGAGAGCGAAATTCGGCTATACGCACTCTCGCCTTCGATACCCGAAACGAAGAGCACCTGAATCGAGATAACGATAATGATAATCAATCAGTCTCCGGCATTCAGATGACCAGAGGAGGGACCACTTTCTCCGGCCGGACCGGAAGGTTCACTCTTGGAAAGTTTCGCGGTCGTGTACCCCAGCCGGGTGGCATTGGTACAGGAAAATCGTGTAAAAAGTCGATAATTCAAATATACGATGTCCTTTTGGAAAGTGGGTATGAAATTTTGCAGGTCAACGTTGCGTTTCGATGATGATTGTTGATGATTTTGGTGTTGGGGTGAGGCGAAGAACCGGATTGCTGGAGAGATGCTATGAAAGTTCAAGGTTTTGTTTCGTAAAGGTGAAACTGTTTCGATGATCGAACTGATGAAGGTCGGTTCAGATCATGTCAGCTGTTTGTGCAATTGATCGGTGTATCGTTGCAATGGTTGTTTATGAGGAATTTATTCAAATACTGAATGTCAAAAGTTATTTTTCCTTGTTTAAATGTTACTGAGTTCAATATTATCAATTGCATTATTATGCATACTTGAATAATTCACGAAACAATAAATTGTGTTACGAAATTATAGGTTTGATAGAATAAAAAAAAATTTAATGATATATTGAAGAGCGTATTGTGATTATCACATTTCTCCAAGTTTGCTAGATTCAATGGCCTGCCATATAAATCGCCTGTTTATTGCGGGTTTACGTATTCGAAAAACGAACAATAAAAGAAAATCATCGTTCGAAAACGAAAGTAAAACGGATACAGATCGAAAGTTGGCTTTCTTGAACGCGAAAACTAGTTTGAGCTTTAAATTAACCGCAAGCTTTAAGGCGAATTAACACCGTGGCTGCCTCGATAGGAAAATCGGAATTTTAATGACTTTAATCGCAACTAGAACCCATTAGACCTGTCTTGGCACGTGACAATTTTCTATAAATATTTAAAAAAAAAGCATACATCTGAAGGACACACTGCAAACGTTCAAACGATCCCTTCAACTACCGCTAAATAGAAAATTATCGTAGACTAGTTTTAATCAACATACATTCTGAACGCAACATTTGCCTCGACAGAAGTAGTTTGTTTTAATTATATTTTATGTGCGATAAACACACAAACACGACATGTTCAAGAAAATAATGCGCTTCAAGCATATAGAGCATTGAATTCTCGTTTCACGATAACCATAGGTCAAAGATTGGAAACAGCATGCACGAATCAAAGCAAATTGAATCGAGATGAAATCTTCGCTCTTTTCATATACAGGAGAAGTACATGATACTCATTATTAGATTTATGCATACGATAGTCATGTGCTCTTGTGTATACGTTCACTTTCACTGCAGAACCTGTTCGTTCAGAGTTCGGTTGCTCGTTCAATACGCACGTCTCATACACACGTTTCGTTGATCTCGTGATACTCTAACAGTGTGGCTAATCCATTTATCATGTTTCAGAACAGGTGTAAAATCGATATGTCTCTCAAAAATATTGAACAATACCCGTGAGGTGATGGACAATGTAAGAAGCACTCAATTCACACCTGCGTTATTACATATCGGATCATTCAACCGATGTTTATATGATGGAAAGTCGACAATGGCGAAATGGCGGAATAGTCGGTTGTTTTATGGTAGTCTTTAAGCGTTTTGCCGCTCATTGTGCAAAAGCTTTCATTGATTTTGAGCGTGCTAGTACGATTTTGAAATCGGTCAAACCGACTTTAGAGGCTTTTATCTTTGAGCGTGATGAAATTTTTCGGTTTTGAAGATGGAGTGCATTCCGTTTCAGGAATTGTTTCTAAGACATCTTGACTGATATGTTCAGAGTATTGTGCAATTTGCGCAGTACTAATACGGAAATTTCACGTGCGAAATTCAATAAAACTCACCATTACATTCGGCTATTTGTATTCTAATGTACGAATTTTCGCAATATGTGGACTCAAAACGTAAATACTTGCCCGTACCAGTTTACGAAAACCACTCAAGTGAAGATTCTAGAAACGAAAGTACATATTTGAGTCGTGAAGGATTTTCGATAGTACATTGATAAACACAGCTCGTACTGGTATTTGCTTTAAGATCATTATCGTTCAATCATTTTCCAATTTCCATCATGTCTATCGAAATCATCTAGCGCAAATAAATCATTATTTGATCGAACGATAAAAGTCCTATGATAGATAGACACCGAAAGGAATATCGCAACAATCCACTCTCCAATAGACCACGGCAAAAGTAGATCGAACTCTTTTTTCAATTCTGTTTAGTAAGACCACCTTGGAGAGAAATTATTTTAGAAAGATTGAGAAAAATAAGGAGAATATTAAAAAAAATCGAATTCAAAATGCATTTATCGGGATAAATCCGCACGTACAAAACGAGAAATTATTAAAATACGAAGATGCCTTTACGACCGCAAAAGCTTTAGCAAACACTGCGAATATTCTAAGCGAAAGTAGGTTGAATCAATAGAATATTTTTTTATATTTTATACGCACAGGTCGTTAGTATATCGCAATTTCGATGGATTTTCTAATAACAACTGCGGTGGTCTGCGATACAAACGATACGGATTCCACTTTCCGACTATGGTATACGGTTGGACGTCAACGAACTTGCACTACGATGATGTATCGATGATGATGACAATGCACATGCATTATGATACACGATAGATGTTAAAAAGCGCCCACACAAATGGACGTGAACTCGGAAGACGTTATTTACTGTTGTTCGCTAACAATGGCGACGTCCATTGTCCTTATCGAGTGTGTTAAAAGTTCGAATTCATTATAGAAAACAAATGCTTTTTATTTTTCAGTTATTTTTTTTTAATTGAAAAACATCAAATGTGCGTGATCTGACGTGACCGATATGTTAAATTTTCGATTCGAGTCTGAGATTTTAGCAACTCGTTTAGTGAAGTGTTAACAATCAAAGCACGAAGCAACAGATAGAGCGGCAAATAGAATGAAAAAACCGATGAAGAAAAATAACAGTGAATAAATTTATTAAAGTAAACATACTATTATTATCCTCAACTAATGAAGGCGAGTACAACTAGTGTTCGTTATGCTAGAATTATTTTCGAAAAATAAACTAAAAACTTACACAGCAAGTCATCAAATTGGATGTTCTTCCAAAGATCCAAAGCTTCATCGATCTTTTTTTGTACCTTATTACAGTCGTATTCGCTACACAATTTTTAGTACGACATCGAAAACATTCACAAAAAATCTTAAAACTTCCATTATTTGTTTTGCTCACCAGATAACGAATTTATAAACTCTTCAAATAACTGGACTTCAATTTTGTTCCATATAAAAAGTAAAAAATTCCATTCCACACGCGATTGAACTCAAGGCTCCTACACTAATTGAATTTGGAATAGAATCGAAACTGACTACATTGTCTAATACGATACTTTAATTGAATTATTTTATATCTGAACAAAAAAATACATTCGATTAATTGAATGCCAAATCAAAACTACAATAATTCGGAAAAATTAATCGAGGTTATTTTGAAAGTAAGCATTAATTTTTCGTATCCTGGATGATTTTTACGATGGCTAACTGATTTTTTTCCCTGAACAAATGTTCCAAATCCGTACACCCAGTTGAGAAGTGAACTGATGAGGCCGCATCAAATTGAATTGTAAATGAAGATGTGTGGTTATCATCCGAAAGTACATGCTCTGCTTCGTATAAATGCTCGAACGAATTTAACAGTTATTGACTAAGCATCATCACTATTTGATGAAAAAAGTCAATGTTTGATCGTGAAATTGACTAAAAATGTAATTTATTAAGTATACTCAATGAAATGAACGATTTTAATTTAATTTTTGACGAAAATAAAAATTTTCTTTCTTTTTTCTACGATTGATTTTTCTGTTTCGTATAAAGAAACAACACATATTTCTTGAAATTAAATTTTAGAATGTTTCGTTGATTCGATTTGGTTCAATTTTGGGTGCTATTGAGAGATTGTAAAGTTGAATTTCTACAATTGTCACGCTCGTTGGAAGTGTCCGAAACGTGTCGGCATTCAAAATAAAATACACAATTTTTTGCAGCAATTTGTTATCATTATAAAAGCGTTCAAAGATAAATACAGTTTATAGTTTGTGTATGTGCCTTTGTTTGAAAAAATGCAAGTTTTACACAATAATAAATAAAAAAACCACACAAGACCATTTTCTTTATATATACTACGAAACAATCTAACGTTTAGCGTGCGTTACTATTACACTAATTCAACATGACAAGTTTAGTTCAATTGTTTTGAACATTCAGTTCAATTATAAGTACTGAAAAAACTTTGATACGATTTCTATCTTTATGGGAAATAAACTATGAATTGAATTGAAGATAGAAATAAAAATATTAACTTACAGTATTTCCAGCGTTGGCTGGTAGCAATAAAACTGGTTGCTGTTTCATTTTTCCTTTTTTGATGCCATTTTTAGGCACTTTCTGGAGCTTCACTGGAACACCAGGATGACCTCCTAGCCAGCTACAGACGAGCCTGTCTTTGCTGTTAGCACTTCCAAAATATGATCCAACAATTTGAGGATCATTGATGATTTCATGTGACAACTTTCTATGATCCGAAACCGAAGTTTTATTTTCGATGTGATGACCATCTATCACATCAGTATCAGATCCAGAACCCATCAACTTTCCTTCGAGCATTTTATTCAAATCTTTTCTGTTGTCATTATTGGGATTTTCGGTTGAATATTTAGCATTTTTTTCTTGATGTTTTTCCGAAACAGTCATCACTGAATAAGGTTGTTGTAAATTCGAATACGACGGGTCAAATTGATTATGATTAAAAGGCTCTCTTGGTCTGAAGCATGAACACACCCTTTTAGCAGTGTGATAAACACTGATCAATGCCAACAAACAATGAAGAACAGAAGCGAGCAGAAGGCCAATATTAGCAAAGATCGGAGGCCAGTATATGTCAGAGAAATCATCCTGAAATCAAAAATAAAAATATTAATATGACGAAACATTCAATAGCGACAATTAGTCAAAGAAAACATTCTCAGGGTTTTTTAGATTCGGGAAAAGTCAAAGAGTACGACGACACAGTTCGCATGTATGAATCGCGCACGTCACATTCGAGACTGTTGCGTTTCATTCGACGACTTTTTGTCGCCGATTCAACCATCATCATTCGCACGCAATCGATCTGCGAAAATGTTGGCCAAGTTAATAATATAATTATTAATTGTGGAAAAATTACCTTAGAGACCCGCGCCGCTGGAAAAAGCCAAGAATTTTCCCACACGGCCGCCGTCCGCGGTAGGAAATGCGTTTCCACGCTCGATCTCTTTATTTTACAATTTATGAAATATCGACTTTTACGAGAACAATTAACACGGCGATGTCGCTAATTTTATGATTCGATGACGTCTCTCATGTGACCGTCCACGGTGCCGTGACGGCCAACGTAACGCAACGTTTTCAAAACAAAGCTCCAATTAAAAGCATTAAATGCTCCGCCGATCGCTCAGACATGTTACGAAAAAGCTGCGTTTATTTTGATGGATCACTTTTAATGGGAGCTGTCTGCTTTTTTCGAACATTACAAAATTCGATACGAAAAAGTCGGCGATTTCGAATGGACGAAATCGCATCTGTCAATAAAATAATAGTGTAACGAAATACGCGACACGAAAAATTGCGGAAAAAGTTTAATTTTCTTTGGTTTGATCGTTTTTTAGATAATTATCGAAGTTAAAATGCGTGATAGATCAGAATCGTTCAATTTTTGAAAGGACAGCAAAAAACGAGCGTCTTACCGTTAATGCGTTTTTCACGATGCAGTTATTGTGATGCATTTTGCGAAATGGCAATTAGTATTGCATAAATGTTATGTCGCGAGCAACGAACCGAAGAAGCTAAAAGCACGACAATACCGTGACTATTATAGAGACACGCACAGATTTTCATTCGTTTAACAATTTTTACATGAAAATTAATAGCTCAGAGCTGAATTTCAATACTGGAACGTTTTGCTTTTAACGTATTAAAGTGGCTCAATATTTTCACGTTTCGTTCCATCAAAGTGAACGAGAATGATGACTGAAGTTTTTAAAGATTATGTAATTATGTGAATTTTTATGAGATCGGCGGAAATTTGAACTGCGTATATCTAACATAGTCCACTAAATCATAATCCGTGAAATTTAAATTTCATTCAAAATTTACGTTCGAAAGCATCAATACCTTGTAATTTTAGTGAGATCAAAATGCATAAAAATGTCGGAATTTTCATTTATGAATAAATTCGAACGTGTATAATTACTACATTGAATAATTTTACACATAATTAAAATAGTATACTTTTGTCGATTTTCCAAAAATAGAATTCATTTACTTCTTATCAATCAATCAGTCGATCAAATGAATTGATTATTATTAAAGAATTTATTAAAGATATTTCACATTAGCAAATTACGATTACACGCAAATAGATCAATTTTACACACGTTTAAACCGAATAATTTTCTATTAAAAAAAACACGTGCATTAAGGTCGACGTTATTTCATTACAAAATACAGTTATTTAACAAAATTTCCTCACCGTAATGACCACCAATCAAATGCGAATATAAACTATCAATTACTGAGAAAATACCATACTATTTATCCGTATTACATGACACAAAATGTGCATTTTATTATTTCAGATTGCACACGAATTTCTTAGATACATCATATTCAGAACGAGAAGGCAAGTGAAAACGAATGCAAAGCATTATATGGACTTTGATTTTATATCATCAAACTAAAAACTGCTTTTTTTATTCTATAAAACGATTTTTTTGCGCTATAGCGATCCACAAATGTTGTCGAAATTACTGGATGAGCAACAATCTTGAACTTTGCCAATTACGTCAAGGTCGAACTAACTATTATATTTTACTTTGGAATTTCGAAATTATTCACATCCTGTTTACCTGGTTTGATGATAGACTCGATGTGGAAGAAGAACGACGAACGTCCCGCAGAAGTCCAGTTCCTGCAAGAACTGCTGCTAAATTCCCAGCAGCTAATGCGATTAAACTCAAAGCCAAGAAAAGTGTGAGGAAAAGATTTCCCATTCGGCTGTAACAAAAAAAAAATCAATTATTCAAGAATATAAACATTTTTTATATTATGAAACTATGTATGTATTAAAATCTAATCCGTTTTTTTATTTGATCATAGTCTGTGTATATTTTACTTCGTACTTATCATAGAAGTGAATAAATATTTATCTTTAAAATCGGATAAGCCGTAGTAAAAGTTTCATTATCTCGCACTGCATAGCTAGCATATTGCGTAAAATAAAGAAAGAAAATACAATCGAAAATTCGAATAGCAAAAGAGATAAAAGTGTAATCAAAATGTTGTAATGTTGAATCATTTCATGTTTACTACAAGAAAGTTTTCCGAAGATTTATCGAGTGTAAAAACCATCTAACTCTAAAAAAAAGGGAAAAAATACAATAAACATATATAGATCGCATATCCGGAAACACGAATCGTATAATTTGTGTTTCACCGTAAACCGAATTATATAATATTGAACGCTATACGGAGATGAAGAAACTACGATTTCGCAATTCTTATACACAAACTAATGTTACTATTATATTTCGTTAAATGACCACATGTGCTAAATTTATAATCAAATTGTGAATTTTCACACAACTTCTTCGACAAAATCATAATTCCCGTACAAATACCAAACACTTAATCTTAAAATTTAAAGAAAAAGCCTTTTTTAGAGATTCAATAATTTTCTTTGAATAAAATATGTACGAATCTCACCTTGTCTCTCTATCATAAAGCCCATAGCAATCATTGATTCCTGCCAAGACTCCTAATATTCCAGTGGCTATAGCCAAACACCCAGACCACAAACCAGCTCCAGTTCTACTCAAAGAAGCTTCATGAATAATAACTACTCCTCCAGCTACAACCATCAGAACCCCAACAAGCAATTGAGATATTCCCAAGTATAAAATCAATTTAGAGGGCCTTCTATCTCTGATTGATATGTCGCTATGTAACGAAGTCAATATGGATTTTGAGCAAATCGTTTCAGGACTATGTCTGTTTTTATCAGCAGTGATACTGTCGACGAATTCGCTCTCAACTGTTGCCGATTTCATGTCAATATTCTGTTTTGGTTTGCTTTTGGGCGATTGTGGGGTTTTGCATATTAATTGTTTTGCAGAGTCGTCCGATTGAACTGAAGATAGAGTGGTGCTGGGTGCGATATCGCTGAAGGTTTCAGCAATTATTGTCACATTTTCAGTCGAAGATCTTTCATTGTCAGATGTTGATTCGGTGCCTGAAGTATTTGTTTCTTCAGCCATGTTAACGATTGTTTAATTTCACGATTTGTTGCACTCAAAACTTAATATTCATCGTTTGTTTTCAAAATGATTAATATTTCAAAGCGATAATCATATTTGAACTGTAAATTTAATTAAAAATAGAATAATTAATTTATATGCACATAAAACGTGAGTTTACACTTGTAAAATATAGATATTTAATTTTGAAAAAAAAACTGTTTGTCTAGTTTCTAGTATGTTTTTTTGAAGCTCGGGCTTCGTCAATAAATCGAAAGACTGAGAAATTTCATGTATTAGAGAACGTGATTTAAATCATATGTTAATTTTATGTAATCATGACAATTGTTTTGAATGTTGAGATGAATCAATTTAACGGTACAAATGTTTTATTAGATTTTCATTCTATACAAATAAAAAAGTGTTAATATTAAAAAAAAATTAATCCATGATTATAGTTTAAATGAAAAATTTCGTATCCGTAAATAACAAGCTTATCAATAGCGCAACCTCCACATCACTATTACATCAAATAAAAATAATTTATAATCGTTTCACAAAAAAAATCATCAAAAAAACATGCACAATATTTAGACATAAATTGCGCTAATAATCCAAATCAGAATACAAAAAAAACAAGCACTTTCAACGTAAACACGATAACCGCGCGCTTTTACAACCAGCCAATAATCGCCTTTTTATGCGGAAAACGTTTAAAACCCGATTATAAAAACGTTCACACATTATCCGAGAACTGACCCCGTAATTTTTTCCATCGATCCAACAACCAAAACAATCGCTTTTAACGTAATTACATTAACTATTTGCACGACGTCGAAGCAATGCGAAAGGCGACCGCGCGAGTTCGTTGCCGCGACTGGACTGTTCGACTTCGAAGCACGCTTGAGTGAAAGCTGTTGTTGTTGTTGTCCACAGCAAAGGACGGTGGTTTCGACGCTGAAGAAGGCCTAGTGTTGTGGTTGTTGGTGCTGGTGGTTATGAGGCTGTGGGTGCTGTGGGGCAGGTTGGAAATTCGGGAAATCGGGCTGGAAATTTTGGGGTTGTTGGGTGAAGATTTTTTCGTGTTTGAACGATTCTGTTTTCGATTTTCGTTTGTAATCGATTTTAATATACAGTGGGATTTTTAAACATAAAAATGCTTAACGTGAAATATCGTTTAACAAGAAATAATAATGCGATTCTGATAAAATAGGGTGACGAAATCAGTGATGGACCATGTACCTGTAGTTTGAACGACTTTCAGAAAAACGTAAAAATTCAAATTATTAAAAATGACAATCTTTCAGAAAAGGTACGATAGGTATGTTTTAATATAGAACTTATCTATCGCATCTTTTCTGAATGATTATCTTCTTTAAAAATCTTAATTTTCACATTTTTCTAAGGAACGGTCAACTATAAGTGACCATTGGTGTCTTTACTATGTATATATGTTATGTTGTTTTACATGCAATTCTTTTAATACAAAAAAATAATTCAATCCCTTCATTTTCATGTTTTTCACTATAATTGAATTTTGCTTACTTTAAAAATATTATACAATGTTAAATTATGATCAATACTTATGTATTTTTTAATGCATGTAATAAATATTGATTAAAAATTTGTGAATTATTTTCGATTGAAAAAAAATGTTTGTTGAATTTTGATTACATTTAATTCGTTTCCAGTACAAAATGTCAATTTTTAAATCGAACAGTTGGAAGATTCGTTTGCAGATTGACGCTGTATAGCGAAAATCCGTTAGCTAATCGGGCGAAATAAATTGATTTTCATTGTTGATCAAATCGAATTAATTATAAAAATTAGATTAACTAACGATTACAAAACAACTTTTAACCAAAAATTTCTAGAAAAGCCATTCAAAAACGACTTTCTACAATTTATTAAATGTCATACCGTTCGATTCATACAAAAATCAATCATCAAGCGAAAGCGAATAATGCAATTATGAAAAACTAATTATAATTGACCACACGTTGAATACATCAAAGACCTTCCAACACCGAAAGACAACCATCGCGATCACCTCAACCCGAAGACAAGTGACGAAATTGACTCGCAGGTACAAAATATGAACAATAATCACAGAAAATAATAGTTTCGAATCCCTGACACACATCTATTAGCGTCGGTCGCCCTTTTCTCTCCACTTCAGGCCAAGAAGACCAATCATTGCTCAATCTGGTTGTAATTTGCATTGGTCCAGCGAGCTTCGTACAACTATTGTTCCACGGATGCTACTTTCGCAACCAATTAACAATTTCAGGGTTCGTGCTCTTCTGCAAGTTTAATTATCTTATAATTTGTCTGTATTTAATTATAGCTCAGAATCGTAAATATAATATGAGGGGCTCGGCAGTAAATAGTGCTAAGCGCCAAAATTATAAAATTGAGTTCCTTTTATTTAATACAAAAATTTGTACTTTTACTACAGAAATTAATAAATAATTCCACATTCTCTCAAAAGATGAAAGTACTATGTCGTATTACTCCTAGTTTTATTTGCATCTAAATGTACGTAAACTTTTTTTCTTAATATCTCTAAAAGTGACAAATGTTGCTTAGCACTATTTACTGCCGAGCCCTTCATATGATTCAACTGTTGATGATTCCGATACATTTTATTAAAGACGGGATGCATTTGAAAGGTGCACTATTCGGTTAGGTCCCCTTTGAAAAGTCTTTGTTTCTTATTTTTTACCGTTTCCTGTTCACGACACGTATTTAACACACCCGAATGCATTCGTACAACGGTTTAAGTACACTTCGCAAGCTGTATAACGTCCACGTACTAATACTTTGTGTATCGCAAATGCAGTTACATAAAAAAAACATTATATATGAAATCCATCGTGAATATTAATTTCGTTACGGTCGTAGAGAAAATAATCGAATTACGTTTTGGATTGTATCCCTTGTAAAATAGCAGTGAAAGTTAACTGTTGCGCCAACGTCGATACGTGCAAATATTTTTGGCACGGAATTCTCACTCAATTGTAATTTCCTGCTAATGGCGCCAATTACAAATTTGTGATTTTTCGCATTAAGAAAAATCATCGTGATTGATTGAGTCGATTGAGCTGCAATTCGTACGTGAAATTTTATATAACGACGATTACGATTTGAAATCGATTTTTATATTAAAATAGTCTCTAAAAATCAAAGAATTCATATTACGTGACAGTCGAAAATTGTTTTGAACAATTCGAGGTCTCAAATTCGCAACAGTGAAGTAACAGGATATATATTATAATTGTAGTTTGTGACTTAAAAATAAAACGACGACCTTTTCATTAATTATTTTATAGTAAAAAAAACGAACGTTTTGAAATTTGTACCTATTTTTTTCACGTAGAGCTCGATTTGAATAAATAAATTCGTTCGAAATGAGCGATCACGATCTCCAAACGATCCACGATCATCATGATCTCATTATGTTTTGACGTTTTGTAGAAAGGATGTGCATAATTTGGCGCGAAGCAAATTTGAACGGTCAGGATGTCCCGTCTTTGGCTTCACGTTCTGTTTGTCAAGGTTTTATACGGTTCAAAATTCATCGAGAACATGCTTTGCTATATAAAATAAAACACTGTTCGACAAAATGTGTCCTCGTGGTATGCGATGGGTATCGGAAAATTGCGAAATATGCATTTGGAGCATCCGTTTGCTGAAAAACTTACCTCGAAAAATTGGCGTCTGAAAAAAAAATTGATAAAATTGAACCACATTTATTAGATTCATTATTAAAACATGATTCTCTTCTAATATTAAAAACGAAAAAAAATGTTTAATATTCACGTTTTGTTCCCGGGACGATTTGCTTTTGACCCAGCGAATTTCCATTCTTTGATGCGTTACGACCTAATACAAATTTTCAATAGATAAATTAGCTTTTAGATGAAATTAGATTGAAAAGTTGAATTTTAATTATGAAAATAAATAATATAACAATGCTGTGTGATTTAAGTTTTGAAAGAAAAAAGCCTACTATTATAAATTTTGGCTGCAATCAATTGGAGTAAGGCACCTGCGAGTAAAAGCACTCTCATAATCGATAAATAACAATTCCATAGTCTGGCGGAGGCATTCAGTCAAGGATAACCGCATTTTGGCGTGCCGCAATACCGTGAGATTGTAAGTGGCAAGTGCATTGCTGAGTTTAGACATCCGAAATATTTCGGCTATTTTATTTTGAATATGCTGTCGATTTACGTAAACACTCGATGTCTATTTTATAGCCCTTATCATTGGAAGCTAACTTATAGTAAATAATTTTATCAAAATATTAATAATGACATTACAGTGGAAATTGCTTCATGTAAAAAAACGGCCTACAAGAAATAATACAGAATACTACTAATTAAATACTATAACGTCTTCTAACATGAAATTATTTTAACACCAAAAATTATTTTGGTGCTTTCAGTTTCGTGTTAAACGTTTTCATTTTAATTTGAAAATCTTGAAAATTCGGAAAAATTTTCGCTTGCGTCGTATGCGCTTGGGTCGCGTGCGCTTACGTCATTTGGGCAATGGCATGGTCACCAAATATTCGACCGAATTTTTTATTCTATTCAAGTAATCAGACATTTGCCCAAACAACACTAGAACACACGACACATTTTAGGATAATTGGAAAACTACATAAAGGTCAAATCATCCAAGGATTATAATACTACTTATATAATTTATTTTAATTATACTATTTTAAAAAAAATTGCGGATTGTGTTCTACGCTCATTTTTACAGTGTCGTGTGTTCTAGTGTTTTTGTGCAAACGTCTGAAATCATTTGTTTTATTTCTCTAAGTGTGGCCATCCTGCCACAGATAGTTTTTCAATGGTTCCGCGACTATTGGTCCAATGACAATTCGTCCAACGACAACTCGTCCAAGACAATTCGTCCAAGCGACAATT